>PVKA01005616.1:0-42281 GCA_004027165.1 Ctenomys sociabilis | reverse complement strand
CTGAGCTATCCGGCCAGTCCCCAAATTCAAGACTTTTTACTTCAGCAAAGTTGGCAGAATTCTATCTTTGAAATTTTGCTTGAATTCATAATTTCTTCTTCAAAAATTGCTATTTTGAGAGCCAGCGAGATAGCTCAGCAGACTAAGTACTGGCTTAGGCAAGCTCAGGGACCAGGGTTCGATCGATCTCTGGCACCACATCCTGCACTGGACCTAGCCCCACACATGCGGAGCTGGGACCGAATCTGGGCTTGGTGGAGCACGCCTGTAATCCTCTGGGGAGGCTGCAAACAGGGGGATCACTAAGAGTCTAAGTTACATAGTGAGACTCTGCACCAAATGCATAAAATTAAAAACAAAACAAAAATTTACTATTTTTGCATATGTTAAATCAAACATCTACATGTCAACATGTCATCTATCTATAATCTCTATAGTATACGTGTCATCGTTAGTTGTGTTTATCACACTTCCAACTTTATTGTTTTCCACAAATTTTTCTCTAGGCTCCTAATTTTACTGAACTTATGAGGTTATTTTCATAAATGTGAGTCTATCTTTTTAATGTCTTTCTTTCTTGTTTTCTGGATATTTTTCCTTTCCCTGAGTATATTTCTGCTTTACACTCTTGTTTCACATAGGTGATTTAAATTTTTAAATCTATGTGGTCAGAACTTTTATGTTTAGTAGTAATATTTTTGTGTACATTCTCAGTTTTTTTTTTTAGAACCAGGAATTGAACTCAGGCCCCTGTGCTTGCCAGGCAAGTGCTTATGCTAACGAGCTATATCCATGGCCCCTTCCCTATATTTTTTTCTTTTCATCTTCTACTTCTTCTACCATAGCAACTGCTTTAAATTATTTCCTATACCAGGACTATATAGACGGGTGCTACAAGAAGAAGAAGGTGTTGACTTCCATGTCTCAAAGTGGCTTCAGTGTTGCTAGAGGTTCCTTCCACCCTTCCTTTCTCTAGATCATACCTAGTTCGGAGAACTTCAACAGCCAGCTCTGCCTACAAGCTCTTACTTTCCTTTCTCTGTATCTACCATCATTGGCACGTGCTTCAGAATGCCTCCTTCCCTTAGGAAGTGAGTTTCTGCCTTATTTGAGGTTTGTTTCTATTTATCTATCATCTGTGCTTCTTATATTTTCCCTGAGTGACTTCATGCTTCTTCAGATCCTCTAGCATTTCTTGTATTCTAGGGCTTGATATGAAGTTCTTCAAAGCATGCGCCTTGCCTTCAGGAAGTTTGGGTTTGCTGGTGCTTTCTGAAATCTTCTTATTGTCTTTATGGGTCATCTGCTTTGCTCAGAACATCTTCGGGGTTTGCAGATTATATTAGTCCCTTAGGTCTGTTGAAAATGAAGTATTTAGATTTACTTGTTATTTCATTGACCTGAGTTTTGATATGATAGAAATAGGAAGATAACATCTCATAATTTCAAGTTCATTCTTAAAGTCTAGGCTGATTTCATAGATGACACCCAATAACTTGACCAAGTTCACAGAGCTGGTAAGTAGTACTGTTGGATTTCAGCCCAATCTGATTTCAAAGTCTATATCTTCACTGTTCTACCACACTGTCTCACAGCCCTTTTATTCCCCATACAATTTCATGTTTCCTTTGGCAAATTTTACTATTTAATCATGGCAGGATTACTGCCCCACAACAATCTCAGTGGGGAATATGCTCTATGCAGACATTAGAGTTTGTATCTGAAGTAAAACTGCATTGTCTCCCATATATTTAGCTATCATATGAAAGTAGATGTCAATAACAAAGATGCCAAGGAAAAAAGAACTCTTAAAGATGGAATGCACATAAGAGCAGGATGGAGAACAGAAGGGAAGAAAGAGAGGAGAGATTGAGAGGAAGGCAGGAAGGAGAAAAAGGACAGAAAGAAGAAAGCAGGAAATGATGAGAGAAAAGGAGAAAGAGGAAATGGGAAAAGAAAGAGAGAGAGAGAGAGAGAGAAAGAAACCAGCAGATGAAATATTTAACACCTAACTTAGGACTGGCCCTAGATATCACCAAATTATGATTTGCGATTTGATTTAGATATCTGCTAATATATACAACAATACATAAATTGTCTTCAATAAGTTACTTGTTTTTTTCTTTCTTTCTTTTTTTTTTTTTTTTTTTTTTTTTTGTGGTACCAGGAATTGAACTCAGCACCTTGCCCTTGCCAGGCAAGCATTTATTCCACTGAGCAGTCTCCCCAGGCCACAAGTTACTTGAGACTACACAGAAAATAAATTCAGTACATGTAACTTAGGAAATCACTTACCACCTACAGAAAATTATCATCAGCTAGACACTGTATTAGGGGCTTTAGCTTTTTTAAAGAATGAAAACTATGGAAACATTTATTAAATTCTTCCTCTATATTAAGCACTATTCTAAGAACTTCACTGTATTAAGTCACATAATTCTGCAGACATCCCTTTTAGCTACATACTATGTATATTCCCACCTGACAGTTATGAATAATAAGTCCAAGAATTAAATTTTTCACCAAGGTCATCCAACTAGGAAGTGCAGAGGCAGCATTTGAATATAGGCATTCTCTATGAGTCAGGCTCTTAACCCTGACCTTTAGAACACATCTGTCCCTAACAGTAGGACTATGTTTCCTTCCTCATTTGCTTTTTAAATGTAGAATAAATGGTAGTGCCACCAAGAGAACAGCTTGCTCTTTTTGCTATAAACACCAGGCCTAATGACATCATCCAAACCATTGCTTTAACAACCACATATGCTGACTCAAAAACCTCTTTTTCTGGGCTTGTGTATCCAACTGCCTATTGAATTTATCCACCAGAAGTTGGATGTATGAGCACTTCTAACTTTCTCTAAACCTTGTTTTTCTTCCTACAGTGCTCCTCTCAGTAATGGGTTTTACAACCACTCAAGTAGCCAGAATAATCTATTTGTAGTATAAAACAGAACAAGCTGAGATTAGGGTGCAGCAAAACTGCTTGGGAAGTAGGTATGACCTGTTAATCATGAAATCCCAGAACACATACACAGAGCAGCTCCGAGGCTCTGTACGTGGGCTTCTGGGCAGGGTTTGAACAGGATGGCCTAGAGCAACCATCAGCCTAAGGAGAAGATGATACAAAAGCACTGTCTGCATTCCCATTTGTGCCCTCTGAGCTGCTTCTTAGGTAGTGGCAGCCCTCATGCTGGGCTGTAGTTCTTTTCCTACTTTTTCTTGCCCTTTACTTGCCTAAACTTGCTCTGCAAAGCCAGTTTGTTTTCCTTCCTTAAATAAAACTTTGCTATAGTTTGTGTTTGTTTTGACTTTTGCTCAGGACAGAGAGAACCTAGAAACCAACTCCAGAAGGAGAGTCCAGCACCCAAAACTGAGAAACAAAGCCATTTCCCTGGTAAAAATCCTGCAGCATCTTTACACGGCATCCAACTTGGGTGTTCGTCTTATCTCTCTGATTTTATCTCCTGTCATCTCACTTCACCTTACTGTGCTCCAACAAGTCCTTCATCTTTTTCTGTAAGCCCACTCACCTTGCCCCTTATGGTGTTCATATTTTTGTTTTCTATGCCTGGGATGCTCATTCCATGAGCATCTTCATTTTAATCTGCCTTCTTGCATTATTAGAAGACATAACTGAATACAACAGACTGCAGTGAGCTCTGTAAGGTCTTTCTAGACTTCTGAAGCTGAGCAGAGCTGTGGGGACCCTAGAACAAATTTGGCATCAGAATTAAGAATGATCTTAGAAACATCCTTCAAACTTTACATGCCCACTCACTCATTTTTCTCTGTAATAGAAGAGAATGTTCCAAAGTGTTCTCTACTGTATATGTTTTTATTTTTCCTTTAATTTCTTGCTATATCAAAGATTATCAGGTTTTTTAAAAAATTCTTATTCCTCAGAGTCCTGCTAAAAGTTCTCATGCTAACCTTTCCTCACCTACAACTCAGTTCAAGTACCAAATTCTCATCACCAATTTCTTTTCATACACAAGGTCTCATCGTTTCCCAGGCTTGCCTTGAACTCCTAGGTTCGAGTGATACTCTCATCTCAGCCCCACAAGTAGTGGGGACCACAGATGGACGCCACCTGGCCCACTCAGTGTTATTTCTTTAAGCCTTTCCTGCAATTTTGTGCTGTTATTTCTTATGCACCAATAAGTCATGGATCCTTTCTTAATGTTTTTAAAAATTAGTTTTCTGTGCTTGCAAAGCTGACCATCGTTTGGACAACCCAAACTTGCCTTGCATTTGATACTTGTACGCAGAACTGATATTCTTATCAAAAGTGAGAAAAATGAAAATGAAAGAAGGATGGGCTAAAGTGAAGGGAGGGTGAAGGAAAAGGGAAGTTCAGTCTCAGTAGATGCTAAAGCTATGAGTTACAACCATGTCTTTAACTCTCAACCCAGTGACTAATGATTAATTCTGTGGGTAGAATGCAGTCTCTGCCTAAAGAAAGAGGGACTGCAGAGTCTATAATTTTATCTATTTTACAAGTACATAGAACAATTCATTTTACCTGTCAATATTCTACCACACATCAAAAGAACAAAAATAGTATGGTGCATATCCCTCAAGAGTAGGGGCTTTCACATTTCTTAATAATTGGTAGCTTAAAAAACTAAAATAAAGCTATTAACTTTTAGATAAAGAGTACAGAGTAGGGCTGGGGAGATGGAACTTCAGTAGCACACTCACCAAGCGAGCAAGATGAAGCCCAGGAATCAAATCTCAGTTACTCCCTCCCCCAAAATAAGAAGTAAAATCACTTTACAGAATACGACACACAGTAGTGCTCTTACTGTTAAATAACTAAATTAATCAAAGAAAGCATTGAATTTAATGAACCTAAATCCACAAAGCTACATTTTTTTTTCCAGTTTATAGGAAAGAAAGAGTACAATGATTTTTTCAAAATAACATCCCCAAAGATCTAAATAGCAAGATATATAGGTCTCAATACAGTAGTCTTTCCTTGCCAATTCACCCATACTGGTCAAATTAAGTAGGCAATTTCCCTATATTCATTTCACATGGTCTTGGTCAAATAGTGCCAAAATTAAGACTCACACGCAAGCTTCTTTTCTCCCATACAACTGAGTAAAGGAACTGAAGGAAATTGTTCAGAATCAACTGTACTGTTTTGTTTTGTTTACATTTTCAATATTAGGATATAAGAAAGGAAAGGGATCTAGAATATTCTATTTTTCCTATTAAGAGGCACAGTACTAAAAACTTTATACGGGTAGAACTGTTAGTATTATTACCCTAAAGTTGTTGGAAATAAGGCTGAGCATCATAGGAATTTGCTCAACATCACAGAGCTACCAGGTATTTGAACTGGGACATAACACCAGGCCTCTGGCTCCAGAACACGGACGCTTAAGAGGCCCCGCACACTGGATATGTTCAATGTGGAAGTTACATCTTTAAAGTTTTCATAATATAAATAACACATTACTCTGCACAAGCAGACAACTTCCAACTTAGTTGTAAAATAAGATGAAGCTTGAAGTTAGATAAGGGACCAGTAGGAGTTTCTGGCAGAAAGTATTTAGAATTACTACAGCTGGAATGAGGGTTCTGTTAATAATAAACACATTTTGGATTAATTTTTATAGGAAACATTCTCCTTGGAGATGAATATTCTACACACAGATTTCCACACATGTGGATTTCACACTCTGGGGATCATGAACCTTAGGACTCTGTGCATGCTGAGAATTAGTTACACATCTTGCACGGTGGAATTCACTGTGAAATAGGGTTGCAGCTATTGTTGCTGGCCAGAGCACAAGCACAGTCAGAAAAAGAAGAAATGTATCTATACCAAATAAAAGCAACCTGTGTCTGTCAAAACCTCATCAAATGTAATCTTAACAACAATAGAATCATCTATTCATTAGGTTATACCTAAGCCTAGGTACAAAACGCATACAAAATTCATATGCGTTAGTAAGGTACTTAAAACGTTTTACTATTTTGCTGTATTAAAACTTAATAGAATCACTGAAATCATAGCAAGGCACATACATACTTATTTTTTGTTTTAAAAATATCTCACTAGCATAGGGAAGTGTAGTGTGAAACTACATGAAAGGTCAATGATAAGAACACCTAACAGCAAATAACAGATCAACAAGGCTTTGAAAAATGAAAAATAAATGAATTATCAGAGCTGGCAGAAAAAAAAACAATACCATGAAGGGCTTTTAGAAGCAGATGCTAATAGCAGGTGAGACAGCTCATACGGAAAATTCTAAAAAGGCTAAAGAAGTGAGGACACAATATCACTGAGCTAAAAATGGGGAATGGTGGTAGGAAGAAATGAGGGTTTAAAAGCTTATATGAGCTTTGAGTTCATAATAGGAGATTAAAGACTAATTTTGGAGCATCATTGTACCCATCATAAGTACCATATTGAGAACAAGGAATTCAGGGAAAATCTATACACTGAATTGGGAGAGAACTCCCCATCTCAGAACCTCTTTATATTACCTGATTTCAGTAGTAGTGGCACCACCCAGGATCATATCAGTAAGATATTGGGTGTTTTATTTTCTTCTCTAAAGGAATTCTAGGAATGTTCCAACAATAAGTTGATCAGTCATGTTCTTATCTAATCAAAGTCTACGGGACACATCTCAGTGGACAAGGATAACGTGAAAATAGTTTTCAAGCATATTTTAATATCTTTTAAATGATACAGAGGGACTATAGACTTAAAAAGAATTTCTGCAACATAAAAAGATCAAAAGAAACAAAAGTTGGGAAGAAACAAAGAAAGTGCAGTGAGCAAGGAAAACAGAAGTTCAAAGACATTCTTACTCCTAGATAGCTAAGAGTAAATGTTACATTAAAAGAAACAAAAATAAGATGCTATTCAAAAAGAAGAAAAAAATAAGAGCAACCTGGGAGAAAAAAATATTAAAATAAAAGTAGAAGTAATAAGAAATAAAAAATGTTTGGAATAGTAAATCAAAAATGTCATATGTAATAGAATATAAAGATGGAAGAAACATGGAAAGAAGGTTTTGAAGTAAAAAAAAAAATCAGGATTCAATTCTGAAGATACAAAAGTTAATAAAAAATGCATAAAATAAAAATAAATACATCAGAAAGAAAGAAATAATATAATATTTTTCAGAAAAGGAAGGCAAAGTTGAAAAAAGCTATTGATGTAAAAGCAGGACTTTGGGAGCTCAGGGCAGAAGAATCACAATTTTGATACGGCATGGGCAACTGAGTGAGACCTTGTCTCAAAGAAGAGATGGAAGGGCTGGCCAGGTAACTCAGTGGATTAAAAGTGCCTGCTCAGGCCGACTCAGGGAACTGGGTTCTACCCCAGGGGTGCCATGCTGGCCCTACCCCTGGGGTGCACTGAGATGGGCATGGTAGTGTGTGCCTATAATTCCAGCGCTTGGGAGGCTGAAAACAGGAAAAGCACTATGAGTTTAATCTATGTAGTGAGACCCTGTGGGCCCTGTACTACATACATTAAAAAAAGTGAAAGAGATGGATATGTAGCTCATTGTGAGGGCTCTGTGCTCAGCTCACAGTAGCAAGTGCACACACACACACACACTTGCACACACACACACACACACACAAAACAGGGGAAAGAAAAGAAAAAAGGCTCTCTGAGCTTCTAATGCAATGAGTTGAAAAATAATTATATCAAGGCACATTATTGTAAAATGTCAAAACATAGAGGATAAAAAGATTATTTTAAAGGCTCAAGGAAAATTAAAAGTTAATGCATAAAGAATCAGGAATTAATATAACATCTGATTTCTTAACAGTTCTTTAAGCCAGAAAATGAAAGGTAAAATTCTTTCAAATTCTGAAGAGAAAAATATTTACAGCCTAAATTTCTACACAGAAATGCAAAGTTATAAAAAATGTACCACTTTAGTACATGCAACTGGAAGATATACTCTGCTATGTGGAAAGAGAGATTATGGAAAGAAGATATGAGTTCCTATAAAATGAAACAAATACAAGTGAGAACTGTCAATTCTACTGTAAGTGTCAAAAAGCAATCTACAATAGAATAGGAGAGAAACTTCTACGAGAAATACCTCTAAGGAAAAAAAACTGTTGGAACACAATGGCGTTTGGGGAAACAAGTTTTAAAATTCTTCTGTGATACCTGAGAAAATTATTCAAAGTAACATAGTGCACAGTGTGAGTAAGGCAAAGGAGCCATCTTGTAACACTGTGTGGAAAAAACATAAATTCATATGACTCTGTGATATGTGCATGGTCACAGAAAGGTAAATTGTGAGTATTAATTTAACCACCAAGTAATAACACTGTGGGGATGATAGGAAGGGAAGGATATTAAGACAGTAAGAAAAAGATTAATTCTCATTATCAACAATAGGCGCTCAATAAAATATTTAAGTATATTACTAAGAAATATAAAGGTTAAAACCAAAAGGTGCCAAAGAGTTTGGCAAGGATCAGCAGTGGGTAAAGGAGGAGGATTTGGGTTTGTGCTGTGTGTTTTGGAGTGCTATCAGACTATTTTTTAAAATTATTTATTTATTTACATACTTACTACAGGGTCTTGCTATGCAGCTCAGACTCATAGTGATCCTCTTGGGTCAGCCTCGTAGCACTGGGATTACAGGCGTCAACCACCATGTAAGTTTCTATGGCCAGCTCAGCAAGGGGATGGCATGGCATATGGTACCGGGGATCAAACCTGGGTCCTTGCCCTTGCCAGACAGGTGTTTATACCGCTAAGCTATCTCACCAGCCCTACAATTGGACTTTTAAAAGATGTCCTTGAATTACTCTACTTCTTAAATAAAAAATGTTATAAACCTACATATGTTCTGCTGAAGCAAGCATACCTTATGAGTATAAATATGAGACATCTAACTTAGGAAAATCACTAGCATGTATAGATAATATATATATTTATAATTACTACAAAACAAAATTACTCTAATAATATTTAACCTTCCAGTTATATGCTAGATACTGCAACATGCCAATTTAATAAAAATGTTATTTAACAACAATATCTTTAAGTTTCTGATAATATACTATTCCCATGTTTTGTACTCAAAAAAAGTTAATTGTTCAGAATCTGAGATAGCTTTTAAAGGATTTCCCTTTTTGTTAAGAACTTGCAAAGTTGAATAAGGTCGAAAAATACTTTCTCATGAAATAAAAAAGTTTTGTATTGCATTATATAAATAAAATAATATATCTATAAACATTCATTCTCCTTATATCTCCCTTTATCTGGGTTTGTGATATTTTGGTGATAATATATTTGGCAAATTATTAAACTCATAACCCTGGAAACTGTCACTCAAGGTGATACAGAAGATAAAGCGTTTTATCTTTATTGAGAGTCAGACCTAGATTCAAGTCTTTGCTTACTTGTTTTTTTGGTGTTGTTTTTTTTGGTGTTTTTTTTTTTTTCATATTGCTATTGGATCAACTGGCCAAACTGGTAAGTGGATCACTGGCCACTGAAATGAAAAACTGGTTTTCTCAGAATAAGTGATTTGACAGTCCACACAACCTTGCAAAGGATAAAGCCTGCTACCATCTGTGAGGGCAGCTACAGTTTTTCTCTTTGACTTCTGTATTATTTTCAACCTTTGGCAAAAGAATTTTGATCACTTTCACATTATCATATTTGTATTTCAATGAATGGCAATTAGAATACTACTTGGGAAATATACACTTAAAGTGCTGTTTATTCAGGCTATCCAGGCACTCCTGAACCTATCATTTCACCAGAGCAACAGTGAGAGGCCAAAACAAAATACTACAAAATGCATTTTTTTAAACTTCTCTGTAGAACTGAATAACATCCTAAGCCCACCAAAGTGCAAGTTTCATTTTGTTTCCTAATGATGTAAATCTAGATGGAACATTTATTACATGCTTGGGTTTTTTTCAAGAAGTGCAAAGGTAACGCAGTCACAGCTTGCCACCCCCAAGAACTCCTACTTAAAATGAAGTCACAAGCAAAGCCTTTTTACTGTACAAAACTTCCCTTTTATAGAGGGTTTGCTTAAAAATGTAAGCAATTTCACAGATGGAAGGTCTGAGTAATTTCTTAAAGGTCATATTTCCTTCCAAAACGGATTTCCTTACACTCACATTCCCATTATACTGAGTAGAATATTTTACTTATTATTGTTCAATGCTACACTTAAAGTTAGGATGACTTCTAAGTTTGATAATTTTGTTGTCTGTAGCAGAGATTTTTAAACAAATAATTAACATGGTAATTTTCTTACCTTGTTTTTTTTTTTTTTTTGCAGCACTGGAGGTTGAACTCATGCTTATTCTACTGAGCTATCTCCCCAAGCTCTTACCTTGTTCTTGTGCATGAACTGCAATCCAAGCCACACATAGTACAATGAAATGAAGGAGTAGTTTCCTAAGAAAAAGAGAAAGAAAACAATGGTTGGACATTGAGAACATCTAATCCATATAACGTAAGCAAGATTAATCTTAAACTAGTATTCTAATTCTCATTATGATCAAGGACTCTGGATGCAAGTTCCCGTTTTAGGATTTATTATGTGATCTGTACACTATTATGCCATGCCTCTGACTCATGAAGAGTTAATCTTATTTCATAAAGTCTCTTATAGATTAACCGAAAAGTTCACGTAAAGCACCTAACTCTGCACATGGCACATAAGAACTTAGTAAATATGAATGAATGGGATGTGGGATGTTATTATTGTTATCATATATTACATCAAATTACCATACATATGATCAATGTAAAGTAGCAAAAATTATACTAAATAATGCAAATTATATTCACTGTAGTGATTATAAGTTGACAGGACCACCTACTTATTTATGCAGATTAACGTTCATTTGTGAAAGCCATTAGGATATCATATTTAAATCATTTGTACGATTTTCTTGATTCTTTAGTTCTGAAAATAGCAATGACCTGTAGGTGTCAACATTGAGCATTTTGATTATTAATTGCGAGTGTAATAGCTAATAACTGCAAATAAAAATGTTTAGTCAAATTGATTAGCTTTTGAGAACAATATTGTGGCATTTTTAGTATAATGAAACATTTTATAATTTTGTTGGAATCCTGAATAATTGGCTCAATCCACCTCCTAGGTAAAGTATACACAATTTCAGGAAAGTGAGAGCAATCACACTGAGTCTTAACTACTTCTTCCTAATTTAGACTCATTCTATTTTTAATTTTAACTCAAGGCTTTCTCAGATATTTCTGTAAAATATTCTTCTAAGAGTGAGTGCAAAGCCCCACAAGTATTATTTTACTAAGTTCCTGGTGTATTTTTCTATTTATTATGAATAAGATATCTCTACTTTTCTCAAATAGTATAAAGAGTATCTTTGTGTAAGAAGGATTTTTTTTTACAAAGTTTAAGGCAATAATACAAAACTACACTATTTTTCATACAATGGAACATAAATTTGCATCATTTTTAAGTATGTGAAAATGAATATATATGACAAGTTTTTGATATAATACTTAACTATCACTAGCACTACAAAGTAAGCAACCTAAATTATTATGGAAATTTTAATTCATATGGGTAAATAGTTGAACCATATATATTAATGAAGCCTATAAGACATTCTCATATGTGTTGTTCATTTATATCAATGGTTCCCATATTACCTGAGATTTTTACACAGGGTCAGTAGTTTTAAAACTTTAGCTTGCCGGGCGTGGTGGCGCATGCCTGTAATCCCAGCACTAGGGAGGCTGAGGCAGGAGGATTGTTGTGAGTTCGAGACCAGCCTGAGCTACAAAGTGAGCTTAAGGCCAGCCTGAACTGCACAGTGAGACCCTGTCTCAAAAAGACAAAAAAAAAAAAAAAAAAAAAAAAAAAAAAAAAAAAAAAAAAAAAAAATAAAACTTTAGCTTTACATCAGAATCACTTGGAAAGCTTGTGAGAAATTTCTAGACCTTGATGCCAGAGCTTCTGACTTGGTAGCTCAGGTAAGGCTCAAGAATTTCTACCTACTACAAATTCCCATTTGCTACTGCTGCCACTGGAGACCATACTCTGAGCACCACCACCTGGGAACAGGCAGCACTCCAGAGTGATGGAATGCTGTTCTGTTTGTGTTCTATTTTGCTTTTTTAAATGTATTTGGTTGTTACAGGGTCTCACTATGCAGTTCAGACTCATAGTGATCGTCCTGTTTTGCAGCCTCCCCAGGGCTGAGATTTGGTGTGGGCCAGTATGCCCCGGACTCTTGGCCACTTCAGCCAGCCCTGGTGAGGCGCTAGCACACAACATGTGGCACCAGGGGTGGAACCATGGTCCCTGTGCTTGCCCAAGCTTGCCTACGCAGGCACTTGAATCAGCTGAGCTATCTGACCGGCCCCTGCTTTGGTTTTTAACCTGGGCTCCACACTGGTTAAAACTATATGTTAAACCATATAAGTTAAACCATTAGTTTATGCCAAACCATAAACTAATATGTTTATGTATTTAGATTGCCTTTCCTTCTAGTATTATCCCTTCCCAGAGAGATTCCAATTTTAATATGTCCATGGTACTGATATTTTAAAACACATATCCTGTCATTCTAATGTGCAAACAAGGTTGAAAAAGATTGTAAGAGAGTAAAATGATTTCTCTACGTAACATAGATAAATATACATTTAAGAAACTGGGCAAGCACTTAAAAATCAATATGACAACAGTTAATAAAGGTCTAAAATGTAAGCTATGATATTGATATCTGAGGCTAACAAAATGTGAAACATTGAATATATCTGGTCTGCAGACTACATTTTTAGCTTGAAATCATCCACAGTCTGTATCAAGAGATGAAAAAAATCTAAAAGAGTCCAAGCAGAACAGATAACTAAAGATCATGCTTATAACAGTTAAGAGAGACTGACAACCATCCCAAGTGTCTTCTCTAGATGATTCTTAAAGAGCTATTCAGTTTGGTCTTTATCTGAATGATATACCTTGAAGGGGTAACAGTGATTTTTTTCTTTAGGATGGCCTTGAGATCCCTAGGATTATAATACATATCTTAAGGCTACTGATATTCATTCCTACAGATTCACTTTATTAATAGTAAACGGCACTTGTAAAGTATTATAAATAGACAATCTTAATGATTTGTGGTTTTCTTTTAGACCAATAGCAAGGTATGAAGTAATGGGTGCAACAAACATATGATGTATGTCATCAAT
The DNA here is from genome assembly GCA_004027165.1 of Ctenomys sociabilis. Classification (NCBI taxonomy): domain Eukaryota; kingdom Metazoa; phylum Chordata; class Mammalia; order Rodentia; family Ctenomyidae; genus Ctenomys; species Ctenomys sociabilis. The sequence goes on along the minus strand of PVKA01005616.1, from coordinate 29,074 downwards.
AATTTCAACAACTTCTACCATACTGTTTATATGCAACAACTTCTCTAATCTATGGCAGACTCACACATTCTGCTCTTTAATAAGAGCTAAGATCCAGAAATAATCAAATTCATGTTCCCCATACCTAAAATGAGCAGGAAAAAATAGGTCTTATCACAATAGGGATAAAGTTGTATGATTCAAAAAGTAAAGCACTGTCACTTGTAGACAATGAATTTCTCAAGCTGTCAATTCAACTCAATAGGTAGTAATTCAACTAACCAATGTGAAGCATATTAGAGCCTTTTGTTAAATTCCGTATGTTCAAGCAATTCATGAAATGCAAGGTGATAAATTCTTTAGGATCTCAGTTAATCAAAGAGCCTAGAGTCCAGTCAATAGAAGAAAAATGCACCTGAATTAGTCCTTCCTGGTACTATAATAATACAGAGATTATTAAACTGATTCTTGCTAGCCTAGCAAAGTTCCCGGCACATACTGATGTTACATATGTTTAAATAAATGAATGAATCAGCCTATTTTAGGTCAGTAAGGTAGGATGGTTTGAGTTTAGAAGAATAAGTAGCTTCTCTAGCATCTTATATCTGCATACTGATGACAAGCAAGAAAAAGCGGATCTCCTAACCTGCATTTCTTTAGCTAAGAATTTAGCTGCATTTCTTTACACAGTTTAAAGGCCTTTCATTCTTCTGTTCTCTTTTCTCCCGGGAAGCTCTAGTTTGAGCCATTTCTCTTGAATGTGTGCTCCAACCAAGTTTCTTTCAGGGCCTCAGGTACACTGTACTGTCTGGGCTCTGCACCTTTTAGTGCTTCCTGTTTAGAAAAGTCTATGAGCTTTCTACACAGGTGTCATCTAGATTTTGTTTCCTTCATTTGCCTCTCCTTTCAGTATCGTCCTTTCCTGCCCTCACCACCTTGCCAGCACTGCCAGTCCTATACATATACCCTTACCTCATTTTGTTACACTTGTTTAATATGTCCATAGATAGGCTGGATACAATTGGAACCTGGCAGTGGCGGCAGTCATTTGCACACTTCTTGTATCTCTTACAGTCTAAAACCCCGCTAGGTACATAGTGAAAGTTCAGTAAACATTTACTGACTGAATAACACAAGAGTAGGCTTTTTAGAGAATGAAATGCAATGGTTTGTATCTCACATAGAGATACAAGTTCTAAAATATCAATTGCAAGACATACCAAGGAAACCCAATGAAATTTTTCTTCTTCTGTTTCATAGATTACCAAGCAAAATGTCTAAACAATACTCAAAATTTCACTGCATAAATTATGTTTTTTATCTCTGAGATATCAGTTTATTTGAAATACTTGAAAACAAAGATAACTATGACATTTTAAAACAGAAATCTGTGCAATTAGAAATAGATTTATGCCAAAAAAAAAAAAATTGTCGTTTTTGCTGTGTTATGGAGGTAGTAGTTGTTACAGAAATCCTTTAATTACCTAAAAAGTCTACCTGGGTTATTTTCTGATGTATGTTACATCCATATATCTAATACTGGATTTTTTTCTTCTATTAAATCCACAACCACATTAGTCAACCTACTTACAAGCAGCCCTGTCAAAGAAAACGTTTGTAAGGATCCAGTTTTAAAATATAAATGTTTCTGGGTGACTAATCAGAGCTATGATTCTAAAAAGCTGCTCCTGCTCTTGCAAACAGTTCACCACAAAAAACTGGTGGAAAATGAAAACCTCAGGGTTTTCATTAGGATTCTTAAGGTTTCATTCAGCGGCCTGACATTATCATCAACTAATCATCTGCTTCTTCCAAAGCCATCAGCCTTTCCCAAGGGTTGGTGGCATTTTTTCAAACTGAAGAAATCAATCTCACTTTTTTGTAAATCGGATATTCTTTTTCTAGACACATTTTCTCTGACCTATCACTACCCTGTATGCGCGTGGTTGCAGCTGTGCAGTTCTACAATCTGATATAATTCTGAGTTGCCCTTAATTCTCTGCAGCGCATCCCCACTGGCTTCTGGAATGGAACAAGTTGGATCAGGAGCTATTCGGAGGCTGCAAGCGCCTGGCTGATGGGCCCTCGGAGAGGCGCACCATCGCCAGGATAGCTCCACAGGCGTTCTTTTCCCATTGACGGGTATGATGTTTCCTCAGGAGTTCCTCCGGTGTAATCGCCTCTATTTGGTTTTTCTGCCTCCCTCCCCCCAATCATCTGGACCCAATTTACAAACCCCAAACTGCCCAAGAATTTATGCAAGGGAGCGTCTGGAAGGCAAGTGTAAACCAGACAAGACAGAGGCCAGGAGCCGAAGATGTGCTTTAATCCACGAGGTCGGTCACGGCTACTCGGGCAGAATTAGTCAGCGGCCGGCCCAGCACGGTGGGAGCCGGGGGCCCGCGGCACCCTCCGGGGTCGGGGAGACGCGCCTGTTCGCTCTCAGCCGGGAAGGTGCCTCCGTCTCCGGTCCAGCGCCCCCGCACGGGTTTCGGGCGCACGCGGCCGGGAAGCACGTGCGCACACAAACACGCCCCGCCCCGCCCCGCCCCCTCCGCTCCCCGCTTCCTCTCCCTCCGCTCCCCTCCCGCCCCGGAGGGGGCAGATGCTCCGCAGGGAGCCGCCGCCACCGCCCGGGCGCCCCTTAGCCCGCGGGCCAGAAGCAAAACGTGAGACCGCACCACAGGGACGGGGAGGCAGCCCGGGCCGCACGCCTGCTCCGCCGCTCTTCGGCCCCCAGGGGGACCGGGCGCCGCCCCCGAGCCCGCGTCCCCCAGACCGGGCCTCCGAGGCCGCGTCCTCCCAGCCCGGCCAGGGCCCGCGCCGTCCATGGGGCAGCCGCAGGGCCGGACCCGCGCGCTGCCCCCCTTCCGTCGCCGGGGCCCGGGAGTTCCTCGGTCCCAAGCTCCGAGCCGAGGGGACCGCTAGCGACTCCGCAGTCTCAGGACGCGTGACCTGCGGAGCACCGGGAAAGACCTGAGCTGGGGACCCTCCGCGAGGAGAGCGCTGCGAGGGCGCGGGGGCGCGGGCGCCGGCTGGTGGTCGCGTTCGCAGAAACTGAGAGCCGCCGGGTTTCACCGACCGAGGAGGACGCCGCAGCGCGAGGCGCGGACCTCAGCTCTGAGCCCGCGGGGCGGGCGGTGCAGGGGGAAGTGGCGCTGCTGACGCCGGGCCAGAGGCTACTTACGTTTTTGCGTTGGGGGAGACCTTTCCACGCCTTGTCCTGTGGGCCCCTAAATGCATTTGTATGCATTTGTCCGTGCGACCAAGCGCTCACGGAAAACTGAAGCCAACTCCCAACTGTTACGGGTGCAGGTACTGTCCATGAAAAAGGAAAAAGATCACGTGAAAACCAGGCTCCAAACTCGCCACAAGGGGAAAAAAAAGAGGGGGAGGAGACAGCACCCGAAGGGAAGACACAGAGGCTTCCCGCTGCCTCGACCGGCAGGAACGAGCAGGGCTGCGTCCCCGGGAGCAGGGCGAGGGGAGGCGCCGGCGGCGCGGGAGCTCGGCTGTGAGTGCAGCCCTGGAGTTCGCTTGCGGTTCAGAGGCGACTCTGTGACTCCAGTGGAGCCCTGAGCTTTGGACCTGGGGGTGGGGTGGGGTGGGAGGGTGAGGGAGATAGGGGAGTCCTTGCAACGGCTGCCGCCCGAAAGTTTGTCAAGCGCACACACCCACTTCGGAATCGAGTCAGGCGAGGAGACCAGTGGCAACTGCGGACCTCCCCGGCGCGGAGTGCGGCGGGCTGCCTCGCCTGGAAGAAGAGGAGCCAAGCAAATCCGGCCGGTGTTAAATTTCACCGCTCTCTGACTTACGATGACATCACCGCACAATGCACACCTCCCCCTCGGCCCGCAGCTCCCCACCCAGCGCCCTCGGTCCCCAGCCTGCGGGTCAGGCTGAGCGGCAGCGCCCTGGGCTCTGCACCGCCTGAGCCTTCCGCGGTGCCTGGGTGCCGGTTCCTGTTGCTGCGCTCACAAATGCACGTTTTCTTCCTGCCTATCTCCCAGCCCGTCGTTTACTACCTGCACCCACACCTTCTGGCTTTCTACTTAGCGGAAACCTTCATTCTTCTCCGAAGTTTTGCCTTCTTTGCAGGTACCCTTGAGGGGCAAATCACCTTTTTAACTGTGGCGCTTCTGGTTTCCACCTTTACTCCCTTCTCAGTCTCCTTTTAAACGACTCTTGCCACTTCTACTGATTTTGCTCTCCGCTAAGCCACCTTTCCGCCTGCCTTCTTGGCTCTTTATCTGCCTACTTACAAGCTCCAGCCAGTCACTGCCCTTGCGGGGCTCGAGCGTGCTAACACACCGCAGCCTACCAACTCCAGTGGTTTCCCAGTATTTGAAGACAGATTTCCACTTGCACAGTGCCCTATCTCCCCACAGCCCTATCATTCTTAGAAATCTACCTAGCGATTTTTGCAAAAATAAAAAAAGCCAAAAGTTCTGAGGTTGTAACTCTATCTTCCTCGTGAAGCCTAGAAATTCCGAGTGTTTTACTCATCCATTGTTTTAATCGTCGTTATTTCTACGACCTAAAATGCCACCTGACCTGCTTGTTGGATGAATGCGTGACCGCTGTACATTATTAAGTACGATTTCTCCAAGTTATTCTCATCTGGTCTGTGTGTCCTCAATAGCTAGTGGCCATGTCACGTGATGGAAGGGAATCCCACATTACACACACAAAGATCAAAGTGAACATGGTGATGAATGAAAATGATTGATAGGATTCTCACGCCAGATAATTATTTTACTCCAAAATGATAGAATTTAATCTATTTCCTCTCTCAATTTTTCAACTTTTTAATTTTACACTTACAAGAGTTGCATTTATTAAAAAAAAAAAAAAAACTTGCAGAAACAGTAAAGAGTTCCTGCAGAATCTCTCCCCAGCTTTCTCTAATCTTAGCATCTTAATCAAGTTACAATGATCAAAATCTGGCAATCAATGCAGGCACAACACCAGCGCCCAACTTATACATCTGATTTAGCATTTGTCAGTGTTTCCAGGAATACCCTCTGGCCAGAATTCTACCCAATATCCTACAGTCTGTTTAGTTTGTTAATTAGCAGATATTAAATAGTTATGTCTCTTTAGTGTCCTCCCATCTGTGACATTGTCTTTTGTTGCCTCAAATTTTTAAATTAAAAAAATTATTTATTTGGTATAGGGTCTTGCTACGCAGCTCAGACTGATAGTAATCCTCCAGTCTTAGCCTCTCCAGCACTGGAATTATAGGTGTATGTCACCATGCCCGGTCTCAGTGGTTGGCATGGTGCACCTTGGGTTCCAGGGCCAGCATGGCATGTGGTGCCAGGAGTCAAATCCTGGTCTTTGTGCTTTTTAGACATTCACTTAGACCACCGAGCTATTTCCCCAGAACTGTCTTGGACTTTTTGAAAGCAGTCATTTTCTAGGTTCTACCATTTGAATTTGTGTGATGTCATCTCGTGATTAAATTCAGTTTGTATATTGGGTTGAACATTTTGCTGAAGTGATGTTGTCCCCATCTCAGGGCATTGTCTTGGGGCAGGGGACATGACATGCCATATCCCTAGTGATGCTAACTTGGATCACACTAGACATCCACCTCAAATGTCTCATCACTATGAAGTCTCAATGTTTGTAATGAAATCCTCCTAGCAAGCTAAGAAATGCTGCATGAAGATGGTCATTCTTAAGAGACTGGAAACTCTGCGTATTTGGCTGGCTTTTATTTTTTTGTCAACTAAAGGACAGGTAATTTGGTTTTATGGAAATTGATAGTTTATTAGTTTAGTAATTAATATTTTAGAAGATATTAAATAACTTTCCTAATCTCTGACTCCATTTCCCCACTTTTTTTCTGTATACACACACACACACACACACACATATATATATATATATATATATATATATAGTATGTATATACTCAAACTGATCCTCCTGATTCAGCCGCTGTGTAATGGGATTATAGTTATGCACAACTATGCCCTGGGATAAAATATAGAATGCTGTATGAAGTGAGGCATTACAGGTATTGGAGTATAGACTAGTTAGAAGTAATGGAACCCCTATAATGTAGAAGATGCCAAAGAACATATATGCCCTCACTATTCTTTCAGGGAAAGAAGACATTCACTCAGTAGAAGATAAACAATGGAAAGATTTAAATATCATAAACATATGATGATAGAGATTGGAACAGGTCAAATTGATCAATACAGATTAGCAAGACAAATAGATTTTGCAAGGCCATGTAAGGCAAATATTGGTGGAGATGACAAAGATAGTTTATGAGTAAACAAAGAGTAGCATAATAGTAAGCAGACAGAGGAGAAAGAAATATCTATGAAAGAAAGAGAAGATTCATTGTATTGGCTTAGAGGTTCGTGTATTGGACAAAAAGTTGAGAGCCAGCTACACATCACCATTCCAATAGGCAATAGGAAGTGAACTGAAGGCTTGCAAACTGATAAAATGATTATGTTCCAAAGTTTCGTTTTAAAAGTTTGTCAGTATCAGATACCAAGACTGAAAAGTTGAAAAGAAAATAAAGTAGATGTTGAGATAATGTTAATGCAGTAAGTATCTTGAACTACATGATAAACTGTGGGAAAAGAGAATCTTCAATGAAATGAATCAAGATTTGCTAACTGGTTAGATAAAGAGAGAACACACAAATGAAACAGCAAGCCTGAATAATAAATTTCTGGCTGGGGAGATAGGTTGGTGGTCTAAGCACCTGCCTGGCCAGCACAAGGTCCCAAGTTCCATCCCTGGTACCACACACCTGTGGGCCCCAGAACTCTGGGCACACCATGCTGGCCCTGAAACCCAGCATGGCAGCACAGGTCTGTAATCCCAGTGCTGGGGTGGGAGGCTGAGATTGGAGGATCAAGATCCCTGAGTCCAAACTGTGGAGTGAAACTCTGTACCAAAATAATTTTTTGAAAGAAAATTTTATATTGGCCATGTCAAATGGGAAGACAAGTAATGTAGAGTGAGACATTATACTTGTGATTGCTAGGGCATTCTTTTGGAACTGTCCAAAGAGCTTTGGGAGTAGGAAGCGAGCAAGCATTCAAGACAGATGACAGGGCTAGAGTTTTGTATTTCTTCATCATCTATACAGAATAATATTAAGAGCCTTGACAATGATTCTATGTTGAAAGAAGGGACTTTGAAAAAGAGAACAAGGACTGGGGAGGCAGCTTGGCGATCTAAGTGCCTACCTGGAAAGCACAAGGACATGGGTTCAGTCCCCGGTGCAGCATGCCACACTGGCCCTGGAACGTGAGTGTAATCCCAGCAATGGGGAGGCTTAGACAGGAGGATAACTACAACTCTGAGCTGCCTAGTGAGACCCTGTTCCAAATAAAAAAATAAGTATATGAAAAAAGAAGAAAGGGCGAGGGCGATAGTTCAGTAGAATAAGTGCCTATCTGGTAAGTGCAGGGCCCTGAGTTCAGTCCCTGGTATCAGGGACTGAAAAAAAAAAAAAAGAAAAAAAAGAATAACAAATTTGAAAAGACAAAAAATAGAGAACAGAGTCAAGGATATAAATTCAGGCTTCAGAAAAATAACAGAAACTGCAGAACTAAAGGAGATAGAACAAGAAATAGTAGAAGTATATAAAGATAACTCAAAATATAATAGAGCTGGGGCTGGGGAGATAACTCAAAAGAGCAAGGTCTTGAGTTTGATTCCTGGCCCTACGTGTCCTGCCGGCCTGGGAACCAGGTGTGGTGGCCCATGCCTGTAAAGCACTCGAAAGGTTGAGACAGGAGGATCACTCTGAGGGCTAAAAAACTTGAGCATAGGCCAGTCTGAACTGAATTGCATAGCAAGAAGCTGTCTCAAAAAAAAGTATATATATATATATATATATATATATATATATATATATATATATTCTAAGATGAACAAATACTTCATAATTGTATGGATCTATACTGTTCTATTTAGTATGTATTTTTCCTCTGAATAAATCTTATTAGTTATTAAGTATTGTTATCTTCATTATACAGAAAAGGAAATTAAAGCAAAAAACAAGGAAATAAGTTACCCAAGATTTCAAAACAGGTAAACAAGGTTTAAGTCAATTCAGCCTGCCAAAATGAATTCCCTGTTCTGAACAATTCCTTTCTTCTGTTTTCCTTCCTTCCTTCCTTTCTTCCATCCATCCTTCCTTCCTTCCTTCCTTCCTTCCTTCCTTCCTTCCTTCCTTCCTCCCTCCCTCCCTCTTTCCCTCTTTCCCTCCCTCCCTCCCTCCCTCCCTCCCTCCCTTCCATCTTTCCTCATTTCTTTTCAAAAACATTCTAAGACAGGCTTCTGAAATAGAATACAACCTTCTAACATAGACCATGATTGGGATGTAGGAGTCGGTAGGAAACAAAAGTAGCATTTTATGAGTCTGTATAAAAGATCTTTTTAAAAATAACATAAATGCAGGGCATAGTGGTGCATGCCTATAATCCCAGCACTCAGGAGGCTGAGACAGAAGGATCACTGTGAGTTCACGGCTAGCCTAAACCAAGTAGTGAGACCCTATCTCAGTAAATAAATAATGAACAAATAAAAAACAAAAATAAATAATATTGGAACAATTAAGCTTAAGGCAAAATAGCCTTTAATGCTTAATTCTAAAAAAAAAAGATAAATTTTAAATACATTAATGAACACTAAAAATACTAAACTTGGTGAGGACTTAGAAGTAAATATATGTGAAAATCTCCTTTAGAGGTAAGGAAGACCCTCCTAGGAATTAAAACAAAACAAAAACAAAAATGTTACTTTTGTTGAAGTATTTTACTTAAAATTAATAGTTTATTTATCAAATATTTAACACTCTACTCCAGGCACCATACTAGGAGATGGAGAAGATCACCAGACTCATGTCTGCTGTTGAAGATATTTGGCTACAGGCAAATAGAGATTAATTGATCTCTTTACGACCTTGATCATTTTCCAAGAGCTTTGGTCATATGTTTTATTGTATTTATTTTTTTTCTTTCGTTTTATTCAATTGGTGTATTTGGTACAGGGTCTCACTAAGCAGCTCAGACTCCTACTGACCCTCCTGTGTTCATCCTCCACAGTGCTGGGATTGCAGGCATGCACCACCACACAGGGACTCTTGCTGGCTCAGCAGGGTGGGGCAGGGTGGGCGCAGCATGTGGGACTTGGGGATCGAATCCTGGTCCCTGCGCTTGCCAAAGCAGGTGCTTAGTCCGCTGAGCTATCTCACCAGCCCTCATATGTTTTATTTTTTAATGTAGAATTTCAGGATCTTTAATATGTGATTTTTTAAAAATAAATAAATAGCAAAATGGTTAACATAGAAGAACAGAAAAATTGACAAAGCAAAAACCCGACTTACATAAGAAATAAGATTGGCCCAAAATATATTCAAAATATTTAGCCAACCCAATTAAAAATGCAAATTAACATAATAAACTCTCATTTTAAAAATAAGCAAATGAAAAAAATTTTAAATTATAACACTTAAATTATTTTAAAAATTTTAAAATTTTAAAAAATTTTAAATTATAACACTTAAATTATAACACTTGAAGGGGGCATAATGAAGTAACTGCTCTCAGCAGTTCCCTTCCTTTTTTCTTCCTTTCCTTTTTTCCTTCCTTCTTTTTCTTTCTTCCTTCCTCTCTCTATTTCTTTTCAAAATGATTTTAAGACCTGAAGCTACTGAAATAGAATACTACATTCTGCCTTAGATCACTATGGGCATATAAGTTTCAGTAGGGAAGCAAGCTAGCATTTACAAATCTACAAAAAGATTTTTCTAAAACTAATGCTGAAACTCTTAAAAGCAGGTTTGGAGGGAAATTTATATATATATATAAATTTATATATATATATAAATGCTAACTTTTTTCAATGATTTGGATTCTAAAAATACACTTTAAAATAATATTCACATTTCCTTGGATTGCAAGTAACTTGTTTGGCAAGTGTTTGCAAGACAAGCAAACATTTCTAATAAATTTTAACTTGATAAACAAGTGATGTCCTGCAATAGGAATAGCATGTGCAAACTTGAATGTCACGTGACCATGGTGGAGCCAATAGTTTCTCCTTTCTTTCTCTCCCCCTCTCTCCCTCTCTTCCTCTCTCTCTCTCTCTCGCTCTGTTTCTTCTCTGATCTCTCTTTCTGAAGAGGGTAATCGTCTTCCACCAAGAAGTTATGGATGAGATCTGGTCTGTAGAGGAACAGGGGAAAAAGGTGGAGGAATTGTTTCAATACAAATGAGATTAGGAAGATGCATAAAATGTGGAAAATAGTGCAAAATTTTGAAGACATCACCTGAGTAAGGTTACAGCAGTGCCAGTGATGAATCTGTTCAACAAAATGCACTATCATCTTTTATTAAGTCTTCAAAAGAGATAAAAACAATGGAACAGATTCCTTGTTAAAATTTTCAGAAAGAAAAAGATTCCTTTGAGCCACTAGAGAGCAGTGATTCTGTTAGCGATAGTGAAAATCATCCTACATAATAATCTTCCTCTCTTGTCTCCCTTATACCAGCCAGGAAGGCTTTCAAAGGTAAGTGAAGGTTAATTTGTTTATTTTCCTTTGTATTTTATATTGTCTTTATTGTTTTATATTATAGTACTATAATCATTGTTAAATGAATAATTTTGGGTTGTGGAACAAATCATTGAGTTTCCATTATTTCTTCTAATGGAATGAATTATGCTCACAAACTAAGGTTTTACTGAGAAAGATGATCAACATTGTATTATTGTATATATGAATAACTCAATTCCTGTATATGAATATACTGTATTATTATGCAACAATGAAAATTAGTATTTTTTAAATTTAATAAGCAAGCACTTATTCAACTGAGCTATCCCTTGGCCTCATTAAAAATATTTTCTAGCAAAAATTTTTGTGGTATTTTAAATAGCAACTATTACCTGAGAAGTACAAAACAACATGTATATGGGAATATATGGTATATGTATATATGTTTTCTCTTTTTGAAGCATGCATTCATTTGTTTTGGTGGACTGTGCACTTAGAATAAGAATGGCAACTGAAATTCTGTTTAACTACTTATTGAATGAGTGTATGAATGCATGAATAACTAAGTAGTGAAATATGTGCAAAGCAGGGAGATACGTCCTAGCTCTATGTCAATGCTCTCTCTCTCTCTCTCTCTCTCTCTCTCTCTCTCTCTCTCTCTCTCTCTCTCTCTCTCTGGTGGAACTGGGGATTGAACTCAGGCCCTTGTGCTTGCCAGGGAAGCGCTTATTCCACTGAGCCATCTCCCTGGCCCCCATGCCAATGTTCTAAGACCAGCAATTATGCAGAAATAAAGCAGATCTATCTCTCTAAGGAAGCTTCTCAAGGCTAGAAACAAACTCTAAGAAGAAAAAACAACAGGTGTAACTGATAAGTGAAGAACAAGTTGCAGTGTGATAGAAAGAGAGGAGAGAAATGGACTGGGATGAACTCTCTAAAGACATAATTTTTACTGTGTGTCCACCCAAATTCCTTTATGGAACTCTTATATAGAACCATTTTAGGAGAATAATAGGTATTTCAGAAGTGAAAGGAAAGTTTCTACCCAGATTTTTTTTTTTTTTCCTGAATCCCCTCAATGGCAATTTGCCATTTTACATAGGATAAAATTCTCCTCCAAAGTGTTCGGAAAAAAGTTTAACTTTATATTTTAAGAGAGTACAATACTGTCCTAGATGTACATAAGTAGAGTAATTTTAAAATAATACATTGAAGATATACCAACATACGTTCAAGGTCATATTGTACACTCAATGTTATCTCCTCATACAAAAATACATTGCAAAATATGTGAGAGTACATTATATGTATATAAAGGTAAAGGATAAATTTGAAAAATATATCCTTGGACCTCAGAATCCTCTGTGGTGCCCATTACAACTGTCATCCTAAGTCACAGCTTCTAGTATTCAAAAGAATTTTAAAATAATTTTCTTTTTCAGAATTAATATTTACCTAAAGGCTATTATAAAAGAGCACATTAAGGGTTATACTATTTCTTTCCCCAAAGAAAATAAATCATGGGTTTTTAGCTTCAAACATTCTTTATTTCTCTGGTTAGTCTGCCCAGGACTCCTCTGAGGCTCATCAAGGTCTTCAGAAAGAGCTGCCCGGTCTCAGATCTCTCTGTGCCAGCCCGATCTGTCTGCCACAGTTGTTTCCTGGCAGACCTGAAAATAAGATCATGTGATTAATAGCAGGAATCACTGTAACTGTGCTTGATTCCATTGGATTTCACCCACTGAGCAATAGGAATACAAATGATTATGTTTGACCTTCTTATGCTCTAAAGTACGATTGTCTGTGTGGTCCCAATTTTATTCATTCTAAGATCTCAAAGGCTTTCAGATTGGCAATAGTTCCAACATGAAATTCTCAAAATTTGTCCTTTGAATCACACCACCTAAAATTATTTTTCCTGACATACATTTGCCATGATATGGTACATTTTGTTTCTTTGTTCCAGCAGGAATTGAAACTTATAGCAACCACATCAACTAATAATAACAACACAGTGCTTTTCCCAGCCTTCTGTTTGCTTTTACGTTTGCAGACAGATTATTACACCTATATTTTTCCTGTGTGTTTGTGTGTGTGTGTGTGTGTGTGTGTGTTTGTGTGCTTGGGGTTTGACACATGCACAACGCAAGAACTTCCTCTCTCAGTGCTGTTCTTTACCTCAAGTCTACCTATTCAGCTCATGTTTCCACTTTTTAGTTTATGAACTAAATGGACTAAAAGGTACTAGTTGATAATATACAAATCAATTCAACTGCTGAGGAAATTTAATTTTTAAAGCCTCTCCAGTGCTTTCTCAAAGAGTTAAATTAACAACAGATTAATTTCTGTCAGTATTGACCAAAGCTAATTGAAATATAGAAACACCTTGATGTTTAACCTGCTCCCAAATTAAGAATTTAAGGTGGTTAGCTGGCCATTGTAATTGCTGATCTTTCTTTTTCCCCAGGGTGTTTTGTTTTTCTGAAAGTTTCCTACCCTCATAACCACTATAAGTGGTTATATTGTTTTCCTGTGCCTTGGACTACATCGATATATTATGGAATACAAATTCAAGAGGAAACTATTTAGATTTCATTAGTGCTAGCCCAAAAGTATAGAGCATTACTTTGCTTAAAGAAATACTAAGTGTGGATAGAAAAAACTGAGGGAACACATGAAATGGAAAGAATTACAGTATGCTTTCAAGAGTAACCAGACTAATTCTAGAAGAGATGGATGTCTGTCCTAAAAATTTTTGGTTTTAGACTTTGGTTTCAATAAAATACAAGAGAAACATTATTGGGCAACAGTGAGCTAAAATGAATTTTTCCCTAATCAGCATTTTACAAATGAAAGTATGTGAGATGAGGGATCAAGTTCATGTGCCAGATTTTGATAAAGACAGTATTTACACATTAGGAAAGTATGTACGTTTTATATAGAATGTGTCTTTTAAATATATTCTACTATCAAGTACATTTGTGTAAATAAAAGGTGATAGATCCCACCTGGCACACCAGCCCTGCCCCCAGGGCATGCTGAACAATAATTGAGAGTCTGGATGTGGTTGCGCCTGCCCATAATTCCAGGGCTGGGGAGGCTGAAAGCAGGAGGATCACTACAAGTCCGAGCTGTGTAGTGAGACCCTGTACCAAATACGTAAATGGAAAAAAAAAAGTTGGAAGTTTGAATATTATTACATGGAGCAGGCCAAAGAGCTCGGCAGATTGAAGTGCCTGCAAGCAGATTCAGTTCCCAGGCCTGCCATGCCAGCCCCGCTCCTGGGGCGTGCTGAGATGGCAACTGAGATTGGGTGTGGTGACACGCGCCAGTAATCCCAGCTCTTGAAAGGCTGTAAACAGGTGGATCACTACGAGTCCAATCTGGTAGTAAGACCCTTAACACCCTGTTGACCCTTCCCTAAAATACAATCACACACACACACACACACACACAATTGGGAATATATATATATATATTGTTATGTGGTACTTCTGAAAGAATGTACTATCTTCCTTACTTTTGTTTTTACAAATCAGTGAAATCCTGTAAGAATTTTAGGAAGTGTATAGGAATGTATAAGTCCTTCTCCTACAATAAGGGAGAGAATCAAAGTTTTTTGTTAAACTACATGTCTGCAAGTAGATATCTAGCTTACAGCTAACAGTTTCTTACCCTCATAAGCACTATAAGTGATTATATTGTTTTCCTGTACCTTGGACTACATCAACATATTATGGAATACAAATTCAAAGGGAAACTATTTCAGACTTCATTAGTGCTAGCCCAAAAGTATAGAACATTGCTTTGCTTAAAGAAATACTACATGTGGATAGAAAAAACTGTAAAAACTACATGTCTGTTTATGTACTGTTTAGTCAGTGCAGTGGAGTGACCTTAGCCCAATATGGAATCAAATCCTAGCTTTGCGATTTAGAAGCAAAGAGACCTTGGCATACACACTATTCCTTTTATTTCAGCTTTCGTTTCTGATAGGTTATGGTCCTAGTATGAATTGCTGAATTATTACGGTGGTCGTCTGCTATGGCTGAAGCCCTCGACACAACAGCTTATCTTCCCCATTGACCACTTCCTCCTCCTTTCCCACTCCAGCCCTGGGGACAGCTTCCTTTGATCTTTCCTGCCCCCACAAGGGAGACTCCAATCAACTCCTTGTCTGTCACTAAGCCTTCCCCTCAAACTCCACCCCTGGCAGGAGTCCATAAAGTCTCAGGCTCCCTGTCTCAGGTCAGAGGATCTGCCCGTCTCCCTGTCCTGGGTCCTCTCCATGTGTTTGGAGTTAAGGCTTTCCCTCCCCTCTTTCTGGTCTCTGCTGCGCTGCCGTCACGGCTACCGTGGCTGCGGCCCCTCTAACCTATCAGTTTCCTTGTTTGAAAAATAAAGATAATGCTACCACGTTCACCGGTGTTCTGTAAAGATTAAATTAAATACTGGTATTAGGTAAGATCCCAAAGAATTCCTGACACAGAGCGCCAGCTCAGTAACTGCTACTGTCCTCCAGTCACCCTTTAAAGTGTGCAGTTTAGCTAATGAAACAAACTTAAAGACAAAATGACAGTTACAAGCCTACAGAATAGCAGAGTGACATTAGGAATACAGATCTTTCTGATGGTAGTGATAATACTAGTGACATCATAATTACTGCCACTGTCATTAGGTACTCTACTTTATACTTTATGACATTGTAACATTTAAACAATATACTACAGCAAGTACATGATTAGGAAATTGGGTCAATACATCATAAGAAGCCTCTGTCTTCCTTCTCATTTAAGTGTACTCATTTAAAACTCTTATGAAGTTTACGGCACAGGCAGGGAGTTAAAAACTAGCCACAGGGAAGAAAAAGGCTGTCTGCCTAGCTTCAAGGTCCAAACTCAGGGCAACCAGAAATGGCCTTGTTTTCATTTGAAAACAAAACAAAACAAAAACAAATGCTACAATTACTTAAGCTATCAGCTTAAATCCAGATATATTTGTTTCCAAACCTCTCCAAATGGTAACAATTATTGGCTTTAATGTGCTGACTTGCCACTAATTAAGGCCTGTATTTATATCCTTCTAAATGAATGTGTAACTAGTTAACATGTGAAACATAACTAAATAGAGTTAAACATAGCTAGTTAACATGTGAAACAGACATGTCCAGTTGGTGTTTGCCTCACGTTCATCCATTTAATCAGGTATTAATACGCAGGAGCTCCATGTGCCAGGAGAAATTATTTCAGTGACATAGACACTACTACATACTGATGACTGAGTGTATCTAAAGTGGAAGGGAAAACAAAACCCTTCATGCCCTTTATTGATTTCATTATTTTGGGTAAACTGAAGAAAACTGACAATGTTCATACAAGATATATTTCCTTACAAGTAAGTTTATGTGGATCAATGTGAAAGTTCTAGACAGGTTAATTAAATGACACATGCACACCATCATCACCACCCTACACACACACACACACACACACACACACACACACACACATGCACGCACGCATGCATAGTTCTGACTATGTGAAGCCAGTTTAAATTCACAAAACGAGAAGTTCTGAGAGACTGACAATCTCCTTACCTGACAGATTAGCCAAACCGATGAATCAAAAGAATGAACATCAATACAGAGGCTCTGAATTTTAGCAAGGTATTTGACTAGATTTGTTTGATGCTCATATGGAGAAAGTTGATAGATACATATTTTTAAATAATAACATAAGCCAAAGAATATTAATGTCACTACAGACACCACTTATGAATATATGTGAATCTACATAGGTATTTTTAGCACACATAGAGTTCTGGTGCTGACTGCTTCCAAGTCAAAGATTTAAATTCTTCAAGTTGTTGGATGAGGACTGAGAACATTGATCAAATTAGAAATGATACAACATTGTAACTGACCTGACCTGAGTGTTTTGTTCTGGAACTCAACGTTAAAGAGGAGGGCAGTCTTGAAATCATAGCTTATCAATACGTGAAACTAGAAAAGCATGCTGATTTCTGAGGAACAGCAAAATCTTTGGGCCTGATTCCTCCTGAGAGGAACTCAGGAGGTAGAGAAAAAGCAGAATATGCACAAAGGTGAAATCTATAACGGAATCTCAATATAAAATAACTTTATAAAAATTACAGCTGTCAAAAAACTAAGGGGAAGATCCTCTTATTGAGAGTTCCTAGGGCCTGAGGTTGCTGCCAGAAGTGGGTTAACCGCTGGATGTTACATGACGTGGTCTATCTTCTGGGGGAGATTTTGTTTCCATGCTAATGCATCTCTTAATGAAAAGAAAAAATGTGCGGTTTCATCATAAAACAAGGTGCGTTAACAAAATCCTGGGAGTTCTTTACTTGCTTAATACTTGAGTTTTCTAGGACTGACTGAATTCATTAGGGAGAAATACATGAGCATTTTTCAGTTTTCCAAGTTAGGGACCAGGCATATCCCACTCAGAAATCTCTGAAAATATTTTGGGAATGTAAGCCAAAATTATAACTGTGATTCTCTTATAAATAATGCTTG
This sequence comes from Ctenomys sociabilis, assembly GCA_004027165.1. Classification (NCBI taxonomy): domain Eukaryota; kingdom Metazoa; phylum Chordata; class Mammalia; order Rodentia; family Ctenomyidae; genus Ctenomys; species Ctenomys sociabilis. Next base: position 12,017 of record PVKA01005616.1, on the reverse strand, counting down.
CTGAAAGACTCATGTTTAATCGCCAAAACACTTTGGTTCCAGTAAGATGAGTAAGAAAACTTGCCAGCGCTTTGGAAGACAGCTGTCCCTATGTCCAAGGAATGCCCTGTGTGTGTTACAGTTGCATTTATGATTCTTATATATGAATATGGGAACACAATGAATAAAGAAGAGATGAATAAGCACACAAACCAGGATTGCTTTTGCTCTCCGTCCCAAATCACAAGGTTTACAGAATTTCAGGGAAATGAAAAGCATCAAAGTAAGAGCTCTCCAAAGAGCATGTTGATAAATATAAATATTCCATTCTCTGGCAGAAGGAGAAAGCAACCTTTGCCTCTCAGTCTTCTGTTTGCGTCTGTGGCTCCTAATTAGGCCCACCAGCCCCACGCTGCTGACTGACAGCACAGCTGCGTTTCCTCAGGCAAGGTCGGCTCCTGAGCCCCGCCAGGGCTGGATGATGTTCAGATCACCAGTGAGCGTAGTCTTATTGCTGGCCTCCAAGGAACGGTACCTGGCTTTCCAAACAAACGTGAGCAACCTGGAACCATTTCTACAGTCTACACATAGGCAAAGCAGCTCAGCGTTGAAGGTACAGTAGTAGTTCTTCTTGTTTCAGGGTCTGAATTTTCATTTTTGGCAACCTCCAAATCCATGTAGAATGAGGTTTCAGTCAAAACAGTACTGGTCTAATGTCCTTTCCATGTCAGACAATGAGCATTTGAATCCTGAATTCTACTTCTTTTGTAGATTAGCTGTATCAGCCTGAATATCTTTGCTTCAGTTTTCTTACATGTTCGATAAAATTATTGTGAGGATTAAATGAGTTATAATTCATAAAGTACTTAGAAATGTTTGATCAACATAGGCAGGATATGCTAAGCTTCTGTCTACATAGATTTAGAGAAGTCCTCAAACCAATCGATCTTATTGATGAATGGACAGAGGAAGAGGATCAAGTCTGCTGAACAACTAACCTTTAATTTGTAAACAAATTAAAAGTTCAAAATCTAAGCAGACCTCCTGGCTTCTTGAACTGCTGTGTGATCACCTTTTCACACCGTCTCTCCAGTGTGTGGGGTCCACAGACTTTTCCTGGTGAGGAGCTGTTCATGACCTAGGGACACCTCACAAACCTCCACACACTGGCCTATGTAGGGGTCCTTGAGTTCAGGTCATCAGAAGTTTGGAAACCAGGAAAAGCTAGTTGCTAAGCCCTGACATCATCTGACTTATTAACTTAGGGTTTTAACACAAGCACCTTTCTATTTTAAACTATTGCCATCATTACCAAATGGTAATAAAAGTTTAGGGCTGAAAGACATCTGTAATTATTACCAAGCTAACTAACTAACTAAGAAATCCAGAATAAATAATATGGATTATTACCAAATTTAACTATGTCTGTCTGTCTTTTTGTCTGTCTCTGTCTGTCTCTGTCTGTCTCTGTCTCTGTCTGTCTATCTGTCTCTCTCTCTCTCTCTCAATATTTCTAAATAAATTAGTGGTAGAGGACTAAAATCCACCCCTTGTGCCCAGTTTCTCATTCATAACTCTTTTGCCCAGCAAAACTCTTAAACTCTTAAAATGTGGAAGACATTGAAAGTGAAAAAGTGAATAAAACACAGTCCTCAATAATCCTCTATTTTAGTGCTTTTCCTAACCTAACTACTTAAGAAAAATTTCAAAATACGTCTTACTTTTATATTTGCTCACTTTTCAAACAGAACCCAACTTGTGACATTTAAATGAAAGTAATTTCTAAGCAAAAAATTATATAATGTTATTTAAATATTTTCCAAGCATGCAGGTATGATTTTTAAATAAATATGAAACTCTGTTGAGTGTTAAACTCTGTGGGTGACTAACAAGAAAAATATTACTATTAGATACCTCGACATTATTATCTAAATTGTGGATGAGTTGTTTTTTTTTCCAAATCAAATATGAAATCATCAACTCAGGATGATTAGAAGAAAAATGATGTAATAAAATCAACTTTTAGATAGCTATAGCATTTTGAATTTCCTGATAATTTTCAAGTGTTTGCTTAGGAATAGCCAAAAGAATTGAAACAAAAGATAACATTCTACAACAGTTCTTAGAAATCACATTTCTAAATATTTATAAATCCCCCCACTGCCTACATTACTTAGAGGAAAAAGTTACTTTGAGAAGAAAGCTTTATTTAACAAAGCACTCAGTATTTTCCTCACTATGATAAAAGGCACATGATTCCAACATGGAGAACTATACTTGGGAAAAATTCAGCAATACAGGGAAACTTCATGAACTCTTTCGGTACTGATCACCATCATTAATTCAGAGAAGTTTTCTTCTTGTTGAAAGATGATAATAATCAAAATCTATTGAAAAATAAACAAAAGTCTGGTATTAAATTGCAAGTAGTTAAACATAGGATATAAAAAAGGTGCTGATAATGACAAGTTAGTTCTATTCACTTAATGTACTTTAAATTGATCATCACTTATGCATGCACAAACTATTCCTCCAGATTATTTGCCTTCACATATTCTCTTTGAATTGTAAAAACCAGATACATGTAGTATTCATTCTGATCCTTTGTAGAATCATTTTAGAAATGAAACTGTGATAGTGAAGAAATTGTTTGTTTCCAAAGTGACCTGGCAAAGCTGTGAACTTCCATGTTTCCTCCTTCCCTCCCGCCCTTCTTTCCTTCTGTCCTTCTCTACCTCCATCTTTTTCTCCTGCTCTCCCTTTCTTTCTCCCTACACCCCCTTTTTTTTTGAATGAATAAGCATCTATTTAATTGATGGTAAAACCATTTCTATCCATTTCATCTACCCTCCATAAGTACTGCATCTTGGCTACAGTACACAGACATAACTGTACCACACACAGTGTTCAAGTGAAATACAACCCCTTCAATGTACCAACCACAAATAGGGCAGAATCGAAAGAACATGAACAGTAATGATGAATATATTTGGGTGTTCCTGTGGGTTAGGGAATCAAAGCAAAAAATTAATGTTGCATCACTGTACAAGCCTGTGCCATCACAGTTTCACTAGAAGTTTAACTTTTACCAAATGTAAAATAAAGGACAATTAAGGATGAGATTGTAATACTCTTTTGGCAATAGTTGAGTAGCCATTGAAAAATGAAAATTAAACCATGTCCACTTCTGCATAACTTCAGGAAAGGTTCTTCCTTGTATCCAGCTATAATATTTCTTATAGGTAGTTTCCAGCAACCTTGAACCAATAGTCCAATGTTTGTTTCTTCTGTCTTCCCTGGCATAGGCTTTATAGATGCATAGTAATACATATTAATTTGAATAAATCTTGAGTACATAAAGATGGCAGCAAAATACTAAGACTTGGCCTGAAGGTTAGAAAATATGAGAATAATTTATAATATTTTGACACCTTTTAGTTAGATTGGAAACCATTACATGCTAGACTACTCCAAACCCTGTGTTTTGTTGAATTGTTTGAATTTCTGTTGCTTAACTCAGTGCCCAACTGAACATGTTTGGAAAATCTGGTATTGAATGAATATTAGGGAAAGATACCTTGCAGTGACTCAGGCACAGGAGACTCTAAATGAAGATAGCATATTTGGTGCTTCAGTGCCTTCGTCCAAACTGCCCAATGAACTGGCCTCATGCTTTACCATAGAAGTAGATGTTGACCAACTTTGAACCCTGAGTTTTGGCTTCCTCACTTACTGTGTCCTTAGCTGTGTGAAGATGGACAACCTAGTTAACATATCTTAGTTTTCTCATTTGTAAAAGGGGGTAAAAGCTGGAGAGACTACATAGGATCATCGTAAGAATTAGAAGAGCAATACCATTAAGTGTACACTGGACTTATATTGTAAGGTCTTAACAAGTAATTATTATTGTCATTGTTATCACTGTTGCAGCATTTTAAGAGGATATGTTAGTAGATGCCAAACAGTACAAATTTACACTTTGATTATTAACAGAAATATGATTATAAGCAAAGTTTGTTTTCCAAATATGTTCTTCTATAAGCAATATTTTTAAATACTTGTGAACTATTATCATGACTGAAGAAATATACTGATATATTTATGTACTTAATAACTCCAGCTGGCTGAACCTCGTCCACTAGAGAGCAAGCCGTACTGAAGTTCTAACCCCATTACCTGTGAATGTGACCTTATTTTGGAACTGCTGTAGGTGTAATCCCGTTAGGATATAGTCATATTGGACTATAGCAGTTCCTAAGTCCAATGACTTCTATCTTTATATGGGAATGAAGAGGGATATTCAGATACAGAGACACAAGGGAAAAGGCTGTGAAGATGGAGACAGAAATTGGAATGGTGCCACTGCATGCCACAGAATGACAAGAAACACGGAAAAACCACCAAAGCCAGGAAGAGACAAGAAGGAATTTTTCACTAGAACTATCATAAAGGATATGGGCCTGCCATCACTGTGCCTTTAGATTCTAAGTTTTCAAAACTGAGAGGATAAATTACCGTTGTTTTACACCACAATGTTTGAGGAAGTATGAAACAAACACTAACTGGAGAGGACGGAGGCCATTTTTTTTCTCCATTTTCAAAAGTTTATTGTGAAACAAAGCTGCAAAAATATCTCTAGCTGGATTTGTTTAAACTATATGGTTTGTAGGCAGGAACTTCACACTTCATTTTCCATTTAAACAGTTTGGGAAGAGGATGATATTTATAAATGGAAAGACAACTACAGGAAGAGGTGTTCTAAACATGGGGCTATGTTTAAGTAATGTTGCTGATCTTGAAGTGATGTCTTCCATGCTACTATGCTGGAAGCTTTAAAAAAATGTTTTCCAGGATTCTATGTGCAGGAAACTATGACATTTGGGGGAAAATATTGCTTTATATGCCTCTGGCTGGAACTTATAAGTATCATGTACGAGAAAACATGGAAATTAGGGAAGGGAGAGACTCTATCATAAAGCAATCTCTCTTTTTTTTTCCATTAGGAATCAAACTGGACCTCACATTTCCAGGCAGGTGCTGTGCCACTGAGCTATAATTAACAAAATAATCTTGTGCTATATTCCAAAATGTCAAATTATGAGGAATGTTAATTCCATTTCATTCTTATATTGATTGCTTTTGTTCATGTTTCTGGAATTGACTTTACTTGCATTAAAAAAAAAATCAGAGTTATATATGAAGCTTTTCAACCAAACATCACACAGTGCTTCTTGAGGTACCTCGGTTCTACCTAGAAGATAGAGGCCACAGCTGTATGAATTGTGACCCCACACTAAGATCGTTAAATGGAGAATACATTAAAGGCAGGGTCTCCCTGAGTCTCCCACGCTGGTCTTGAACACTAGAGACTCAAGGGATACTCCTGCCTCCAGCCTCCTGATTATCTTGCAATTCAGGTTCATGCAACTATTCCTGACTCTTCATTGGTTCTTAAGAGGATTGTTTGTTTAATACATACAAAGAGAACTGAAATATTTCTAGCATTAGTAGAAACTCAATAAATATCTTCTTTCTTGTTATATTTTTTTTAGCACACATTTGAGACCACCCTCTGCCTTTATTATCCTGAAACTGGGGAGAGGCTGGATCGTGTTTCAGCACTGTGACCCAGGTTATGGTTCAATGACTAGGGTGTTCCAGAATCTGCCCTCCAGTGTAGAACCTGCTAGATTTCCCTTGGAGTAGAGAAATTCATCATGCTTCGCAGTGCTTGGAATTGCCTGTCCAGCACTTGAAGGAGGTCACTACTCACTTTACAATGCTGGCATGGAGCAAAGGAAAGATTCCTGAATTGAGAACAACAAGAAATAAGCTGAGTTTAACCTATCTAATCTAATTGGTTCCTGATTACTTTGACTTGGAAATCAGCAGGAATAGTAGAGTGATCGTGAAGGTTATTTTGGATAAATGTTAGCTAAACATATTGTAGAGTCAGGCAGCCATTGATTCAAATCCCTCTGAAGGACACCAGTTGAAAAATACAGAAAGTAACTAAGTGAGAGGATTGTTGTTAAGAACAGTATGAAAAAATAGTGGAAGCCTCTGATAAAAAGCAGATACTCAATAAACACGAGTTCCTATTCACTTGATCAGTGTTCTTTGGCTTGTTTCTATAGGGCTTGTTAAAACCCAAAAGGAAGGACACCCAGAATCTCTGATTAAGTAGGTCTTGCATGGGAGTCCTAAAAATTTACTAACACTTTTGTTACGAACACTATGGTAACACTGCTAATCCAGGGACCACTTCTTGAAAACCACTGCTTTGGAGTAAGAGTTGCAAAAGAATAATATTAGGACCAAATTTGGCCCATTGCCTATTTCTCTAAAACATTTTTCATTGGAATGCAGCCATGCCCATTGGCTATGGCTGTTTATGTTCTGTAATGGCAGAGGTAAGCAATTATAACAGAGACTATATGGCTTATAAAGCCTAAAATATTTACTTTTTTTTTTTTTTAAGTGAGCAATTTTACTCTAGATTATCTTTTGGTATGGTTCCCTGAGAATTTGGAGATCTGATAATTTGTTTAAATTTTCTTTCCCACCTAGAGCTCTGGATATTTCCCAGGTGTTAGACAAACTCAAACTAGAAAAACTTAATGGTGTTATTGCAGAGCACAATTTTTGAGATCTCACGCATTCGAAGTCCAGATTTGTCACTTATTGCTTGTGGCCATGAATAACTTAGTTCATATATACTATACAGGGATAATAACAGTATTTATGATAGAATTATCATGAAGATCAAAATATTGGAAGAACTTTAAAAAGTCCCTAGCATTTAGACAGCCCTTATTAGAGCTGGCTACCAGTAGTGCCAGCTAATTACTATTACTGAAGGAACCTTTAGGGTATTCTGTCCTCTTTTCTTGCTTTTGAAGCTTTTAAATTAGTACTTGAGATCATTACATGTATTCATTGTGTGTTTATAAGAGCAAAGCAGCCTATTTATTCGAGTTTAAGGTATTTTATCACAAATCTTTCTATCACTAATGATTATCAAAAGCAAAGAGACAGAATGTAATTTTTATGGGAATGTTCATTAGAATTAATGACAAAATTAATAGGACCTCACCCAAATCCTTTCTTTTTCAGCATCCTTTATTGGAGCTTTAAAGCTTTTTCAGAATTGGGAAGGAGATCAAAGGTTCTTTAAATCAGAAAATCCAGCGTATCATACTAAGGAATCTCTGTGGTCAGGCTTAAATTTCTACCCTGGGTTGTTTGTTCCAAGTCTGAGGCTCTCCAGAAAATTCTTGGGGGATGATTTTGGATTCCATCACAGTGCTGTTTTGCTTATAGAATTGTGCCTTCTAACAATATTTGAGCTTGAAGCACCAATCTTTTTTTTTTGGTAGGACCAGGGATTGAACTCAGGCCCTTGTGCTTGCAAGGGAAGCACGTATTCCACTGAGCCATCTCCCTGGCTTGAAGCACCAAGTACTCAAATTGTATGTACTCTTCGTCATCATGTCCAGACTGCAATTTTATTCTCACTCAATATTCTGTCATGAAGGTTTTCTTTTACCTTCCTCAAGCATGGTAGCATTAGTGTGAAGAAGATCTACCTTCAAGTCTTAATTTCTTCCTCTTACAAGGTATACACCTGGGCCTCCATTTCTTCTTTTCTAAAATGAAATCACAAAATAACATGAGTATTGTGAAAGGTAAAAATGAATATGAGGGGGCCAGGGAGACACTCAGTGGAATAAGTGTCCCTGGCAAGCGCAAGGGCCTGAGTTCAATCCCTGGTTCCGAAAAAAAAAAAAAAAAAAAAAAAAATATATATATATATATATATATATGTATATATATATATATATATATATGTATATATATATATATATATATGAAAAGTGCTTTGCAGAATTCCTAATACATGGAGACAATACCCCAGAAACATTAAAACATTGTTTTCTACCCTATTACACTCAACATTTTTTGAACTATGTAATAAGACTATATGCTGTCCTTATTTAACCCTTTGAACATGATTTCTTGCAAAACAATCTCAGACTTTAAGATGAACTGTTGCTTTCTCTAGGGTAGCAGTACTCAACAAAAGAATGAAAAGCAACCAGAGGTAGGCAAGGGCTTTCCTTCAAACAAGCAGTTCAGGGAGCGCTGGAGAATGCCAGAGGGCCAGAGGACTCACTGAAGCCAGGATAAATTAATTGCCACTTGGGAACCATTAATTGCTGTGAGAGAAGCCTTGTGGCATTAATGAGGCAATTAGCACCTGGCTTAAAAATAGTGGAGAAATTCAAGTTGAAACAGATGGTGTTGGAAGCAATGACAACGGCCTGTGGTCGTCAGGGTGCAAATAAAATGAACACACAAATATGTAAAACAACTGAACTACTACATTAGTAAGGGTTCTCACAAGAGTTGTGCAAAGAAATGCTGCCTAGCCATGGTACAGATGATGCCCCTTCCCCGGTCAGCATATTTCAGTCTGTTAGCTGCCCAGGTCATAGTTCTGCTTACAGTTCCTGTTACTTTTCTTTCTTAGACATGGCTGGTCCCTGTGATACATATTGTAAGCACCAATCCCCAAAGGACAAGCTATTCTGCCTCTGTACTTCCTGCTTGCTTATCCTATATGAGCTCTAGACCACCAGAGATCAGGGCCTGACATTGTTTAGAATGATCCCAGTCAGTACCTGTCTACATATTTATCTTTATTTTTATTTATTTATTTATTTTGGGGGAACCGGAAATTGAACTCAGGCCCTTTTGCTTGCCAAGCAAATATTTATTCTACTGAGCCATCTCCCCAGCTCCAATATATGTCTATGTAAATAGACTTCCCTTCGAATCTTGGATGTCATTTCTGTGTTTCTTCTTCCCACTGAAGTGTTATGCAGATAACAGTAAAAAACATAGGAAGTGTTAAGAATCTTTTTATTTAAAAGCATGAAGAGATTATTCCTACATATGTACAAGGACTTCACTTTATAAGCCAGATTTTATTATTAATATTCCTTCAGTTTTCTATTTCCTGATGACAGCCTTAGAATTTGCTAGTGAAACTTCTATAGGCCTGTCTACCAACATAACAGATCCAAAGTTACATGATTTGTATCTTTCTCTTGAGTTCAAACTAAACCCTGGGTCTTAAACATTGATGGCATTTCTATCAGCACATTCTACAGATGGACTTCTCTTGCATCTTATGGGTCAGGTTTCCAGATGGCACTACAGGTGGATTTCAAGAAAATAGCTGTAGCTCAGTCCCACAAGTGACACCTGGCCAACAGTAAATGTCATGGTCATTATCCATGTCCACAGCACACTAGAACTTTGTGCAATATCCTGTCCCCAAACTGTCAGAAGTGATGGTCATTTATTTGTCATTATAGCATTTATCTTATGTTTTATTCTTAGTATTTCTTTAATAACATGAAAACTTTTTCTTAGTTCAATTGTTTTGAAACATTTAATTTGAAATTAATTAGTATTTAATTTTCTGAATATTGCTTAATCTTAATTTTTAAGATTTATATCTTTGAATTACAATTTATTCAAATGACATCGTGTGATATCTTCTCCTAGTACTAGAAACTTTAAAATGTATATTTCTATTTTCTGTTGACTTTATATTACTTCTTCCCTGTCCTTTATACACACATACACACACATATATATGAAAAAAATATGTGTATAATCCGACATAAGATTGGTACTGTTTCACAGAAATCTTCAATGACCTTTTAAATAAGGGTTCGTCTAATATATTTTATATAGTTCTGCATAACTATCACTTTGAGAGCTCTTTATTGCTCATCCAGGAGTGTACTGCAACTTCTCTTGCCTTCTGAAATAGGTTTTTTGTTATTTCCCATATGCTACATCTGGAGGTATTAAAATATTTCAAGTTTGTGTAACTAGAAAATATTTTACTTTTAGTTTTCAAAGATATGTTTGCTGAGTATAAAATTCAAAGTGGATAGATCTTTTTTTTTCTTTCAGTCCTTTAATTAGTCTAGTTTCTTACACACTTGGTCCTTTCTTTTTCTTCTTTCTAATGTGGAATAAGATGCTATTTAATTTTGTTCTTCCATAGTTAATATTTTTTATGTATGGCTTTAACCACTTTTTTCTTTATAATAAATTTTGGTCAGTTTCATTTTTGTGTATCTTGGTATGATTTTATTTAAATTTCTTGTGCAAAAGGTTCATTTTTCTTGGAAATGTGGTACTATAAGTTGAACTAAATTCAGAAATTTTATTTATTTATTATTTATTTATTTATTTAGACACTGTAAAAGCCATCACCGTATTACCAGAGAGATACAGAACGAAGTTTCTGTGAGTGAACAGGGACAAGTGCAGGAATGCATTAATTTTTTGGAAGAATGACAGCTTCTCCTTTTTGGCGTTTCCTCCAATGAGATCTATACTTGCATCTTCTTGGGCATCAGATTTTCCAGCTTCTTTAGCGTGAACTTTTCCTGTCGGGGTTGGCCTGCAGGGGCCGGAGGGATGGCTCAGTGGAACAAGCACTTCCCTGGGGCTGGCCTGGGCCCTGCTGGCCGCATCAGGGACCCTGCTACACAGCAGTCTACGAGGGGGTCCCTCGTAGAATTAGGAAGCCTCCTCTCCAGCCGAAGATACCGAAGAAAGCCTGATTGATTGGGGCCAGGGTAGAGAGGAACACGGGGCTGCCTGCCATGGCCAGCCCATTGGCCAGTGGTTGATTCTTGTATAAATACTTGCCAATCATGGTCAGAGCTGGATTCAAGTTGAAGGTGAGTCCAAAGCCTCAGAAAAAGTGAAGGCGCTGTGGGCCCACGTCGACTGCCATCTGACTGGCTCTTTAGTGCAACCCGGACCCTCAGAACTTGCCGAACTCCGCACAGAAATTTTAAATCTTTACTGCCTACTCCTTTCTACTTTGAGAATTCTAAAAAAAGAAAGCAGTTAATGCTTGCAATTTTTGTTTTTACTCTGATTTTTTTCTTCTTTTGAATTTCTTATAACTTCTTAGTTATTTTTTTAAACAAAACACACGTTTATATCTGTTAATCTGAAAAAACTAATTTGCACATAGCATCATGTAATACAGCAACCATTGTTGGATTCCTATTACTTTGTTTAGCGAAATCTTGTACCATGTGTAATAGTGTTTTCATCTATCATTCTTTAAAAATAATAATAAAAAGTACAAAAAAAAAACCCATTGATGGTAAACTTCTACAATTCACCTTTCATTTCCTGCTGCTCCCCACCATATAGACCATTTTCCCTTCCCCTAGTGGAGATGTTCAGTTTCTGAGTTTCTAGTTACAAAAATTAGTTTTAACTATTCATGACAAAAACTGAAACATCTACTCCAAACACACTCATGGATCAGCAGAAAATTAGCTCAGTTGTTAGTGTTTCCTTTCTTTTTTTTGTGTGGGGGACTGAGAGATACAGTGAGAGGTGTTCAAGTTGTGCAAAGATGTGTCACATTTCACATAAAAATCTGGTCTCAGTAACACCTTCACAGCACCTGTTAGAAATTTCACAAGCATTTGCTGATTAAATAATAATAATTAAATCATGAAATAATTCATTTTTCTTCCCAACAGAGAAGTTTTAAAACTTGAAGGCACAAATACTTTGAATTGAATATTAAATATATGGTAGATTTTTCTATGGTTTTTAAAGTTTCCTATAATCTTCAAGTATTGTATGCAGTCAGAACCTCTTAAGGTAGAACCTAATGAAGGATAAGTTTCCAACACGTTTTGTATGCTATAGAGTGTGGGACTTATGCAAGTACAGCTGCTGTCTCAGTTACTCTTCTCTCATCGCTGGGACAAATACCCAACACCCAAAATGAAGGAAGCAGAGGTTTATTTAGCGCACAGTTCATGGAGGTTTTAGTCCGTACTCGGCTGGCTCCAAGGTAGACTGGCACACAGAAGAGGGCAGCGGTTCATGGCCGCAGAAGGAGCAGAGAGCAAAAGGAAGGAGCAGGAGCATCAATGGCGGCAGAGAGCAAGTTTGTGTCTCTGTCTCTCTCTTAT
>PVKA01005615.1:45956-89353 GCA_004027165.1 Ctenomys sociabilis | reverse complement strand
AAGTGGGCACTCCGTTGACATTCAACTACCTTAGGTGCTTGAACTCGACACCACAATCCAACACAGTCCAGCATTCTGCAACCATAGGGAGTTATTCAAAGAAATTGTCGACCATATCCATTTACAGCTCAGCTTAATATTATGGGCTCACGATGTATACTTCATTTTTATACTTTTATGCTTTTCTGCTGGATGGTTAGACCTAGGTAGATCAAAACTTATATATCAACACATGTACTTTATATTTCCTATGCGGTCATTGAAGTCTTCTCAGGGTTTATCTTGTAGTCCTGTACATTATTCTGTAGTTCCTTTCTCTGTGTCATCCATGTGGATGAGTCACGGCCAATGCTTGACCAGAATGCTCTCTGTGAGAGCCTGAGAAAAAGTTTTCTCTAGGAAAGAGATTGAAGTTCTATAGTGTGCCTGGGGAGGGGACAAATTTTTTAATTTATTCTTTTTCTTTTAATTTTCTTAAATAGTTAAAGTGAAAGACAATATTAATCTGTTTAAAAATACAAGCTTTGATTGGCTTGAAAAAATCATAAAGCAGTAAAATAAAAGTTCTTTATAAACTTAATTATAGATACACTAGACATTCTTTTATAACTAGTGTTCCATTTGTATTCTTATCATTTCAAATTTTAATGTATTAGAGAAAATGTTAAGTAAGCTCCACATACATTAAGTAGTGTGATTTTTTCTTTTTTTCCTATACCTAACAAGCAAAGCTCAGAAAACACAGAGATGTCTTCTGGAAGCCAATTAAAGATGGGGAGACAGAAATAGTCAAGAGTCAGACAGGACAAACACAAGATGGTACAGCTAGGGTTCTAGAGGAGGACCTTGAGTAAAAAGAGGTTACTAAAACCACAACCAATATAATGTCACTTGTCAGATGGCATTTAAGTCTGCTTTTTTAGAGAGATCACTAATTTATTTTTTGTAATTTATTAGAGTGAATTGTTCAAGGCAGGTGCAAAATTATTGTATTTTAACTTCTTTTCCTCCAAAGGTAAATGTTTTTGCAGTAAATCAAGAACACTGCAACAAACAGGTACGAAGAATCCTAGGAGAGTAATTTGGCTGTATGAGTTCTCACGGTCCTTGCAAGACCACTGGAAGCCATTCCTCACCCTCTGGCTCAGAGTACTATTTATTAATTCTCTGCTCTGTACCCTTCTTGCCCTTCTCAAATGTGCAGGTATCCCAACATCATATTTTGTTCCTGTATCTACATATCCTTCTTCTGATAATGTTTTGTATTTCCATCATTCCTCTGTTTTCATTATTTTATACAGTGCCTTAAATATTATTTGGTTAGATACTCAATGGATTGAATTAGCCTGAGCTAAAATAATATATCTTAGGTAATTTTTAAGCTTACAATATTTTCAAAGTGATGCCAGTGAATAAGAAAACACTGTAATATTTTCTCTTTAGAATTTGATAAACTTTGCCTCAAATCCATTATGTTACATGTACATCTACATGCACCCATGTTTTAAACTTTCAGTTAATAAGAAGAGCTTCAGGATTTTGATGAAAAATCACTGCCATTGAATGAAATTCCATGTTTCCTGAAAACATTATTGCTCATTTTATTTTTTACCCTCTAAGTTAAAGTCCTTAGTAACCAAGGAAGCCTGTTTTTATAGGGTAAAATTTTTAGAAAGTTTAGTACCTGTCAAGATAGTTCACTTATTTTTTGTTTCCCACCCTCCTTTAAACATTCTTCCCTCCCTTACTGCTTCACTCATGCTACCTATGGAACAACATACAATCAGAGCACTTTAAATTATTTGACTAGGGTCAGGGAGATAGCTCAGCGGCATAAGCACCTGCATGGCAAGTGCAGTGAATAAGAAAACACTGTAATATTCTCTCTTTAGAATTTGATATACTTTGCCTCAAATCCATTATGTTACATGTACACCTACATGCACCCATATTTTAGAGGTCTTGAATTCTATTCTTGATACCAAAATAAAAAAATAAATAAGTAAATAAGTAAATTAAATTGACTATAATTCTAATGTTCCTATTTAATCTTTTAATTTTCCCTAGAATCAACATTGTTCATGTCTATTTTTAATGATACAATTTCAGTCTATTTATCTTAGAGCTATTTTACCAACTAGCACTGTCCCTTTATTTTTTATTCTTTAAATTACTTTTAACAATAACATAAAACAAGAATGTTGTGTGGGCTGGTGAGATAGCTGAGGACCAAGTGTTGCACAGGCAAACTCAGGGACAGGGGTTCAATGCCTGGTATCACTCTTGGGCACACTGGGATGGTGACCGAGACTAGGCATGTTGGTGAATGCTCTTATTCCCAGAACTGTGGAGGTTGAAAATAGAAGAGTCATTATGAGTCTGAGCAGTGTAGTGAGACCCTGTACCAAATACATTTAAAAAAAAGAAAGTTGTGTGTATTACTATGAGATTCAATACATGTACATGTTGTGTGTCTAATGAAAGAAAACTATTGTCTCAAACATTTATCATTTTATGATGAAAAAATTTTAAATCTTTCTTGCTAGCTTATGGAAATATATTACATGGTAACATCTCCTTCATCTATGGCTTAAGAAATGACAGGAATCTGTTCTATTTATGAGTAAATAGTATTTCAGTGAACATATGTACCAGTTGTTTAAAAAAAAAATCACCCATTGACCAACACTGATTGCTTATATTTAGCAGATTAAATAGTGTTTCAATCAGCATATGAGTATAAATATCTCTTGGATATATTAAAACTATTTTCCAGTAGTGTGGTTGCTGAATCATGTGGTAGTTTATTTTTAATTTTTGAGGAACTTCCATATTGTTTTCTAAAATGTCAAAATAAATTTATATTCTGCTCAACAGTGTGAAAATATTCTCTTTTCTTTCCATCCTAGCTAGCACTTTTAACTTTAATGTTTTTTTTTTTTTTTCTTTTGGTAATACCTATTCTTATCCAGGTGACATGATTTCATATTTGACACAGTTCTTAAGTAAAAAGCTATTCCCTTCTCTTTTAAATTTACTACTTTGATAAATTATTAGTTTTTAGGGATATGTTTTCAAAGGTTAGCCAGCTGAAAGAAATAGTCCCAAGTACTCTGAACACAAGAAAGAAATATGTTTTTCTCAAAAAATGAAACTTTAATTGCTTGAAAAAGAAAATAAAAACATCTGAAAATTTGAAGTAAGGTGACAGAAGTGCCTGACTGTATTCGCTCAGTGTATTTGCTGAACTACACAGTAAAACTACATCCTCACGCTGTTTGAGGTCATACTTAACCTGCTGTGTTCTCATGTGGTGTAAAGTTTGGTGGTTGGTGGAATGCGAAGTTGACGTGTTTTCCATTTGTGTATATCGTATGCAATGGGCAGCACACACTCAGCCCAGACTGGAGGAAAGCTTAAGAATCAGAGCGTACTGTACAATGTACAAGTGGTGCAAGACTGCAACTTATTTGATATTTCATCTGATTGAAATATTGTAGTTGTTTTCTACCCGGATTTGCTAAAAATAGAGATTATAACTAAATATGATTAAAAATTTAGGTTTCCATCTTTATGTGCAGTTTGTGTATAGTTTGAGATGTGGTACCTACAACATTATACAAAAATGAAAAAAATGAGCCATATGAGAAGTAAAAAATTTATCACATTTTTATACTTGAGATTTCAACCATAATAATGTTTCAATACACAAAACAGGTTTAAAAATTCAAGAAAATGCTGTCTTGTCAATATGGCAATATTCTAACTTACCTTTCTTAGCCTTCCAACAACTTTAGTGTCTTGCATTGCTTCCTCTAAAAGATCAGAGTGTGGGCTATTCATTGGAAAATGCAAATTATGTATTTTCTTAGTAAATATGCATGGTCTTCTTACTGCATGCCAAAAGCCAATTTAAGACTTAAGTTTACAAAAATTATATGCTCAATAACAAATAGAGTAAAAAATGAGTCAATAAACTTTCTTATTATTAAGACATTAATGAAAATTTTCATGCATAGTACAGCCTGACATATTGAGTTCATATATTATTGCTTATATGAAATCATTGAAAGGGTAGACAAAGCACTGACATTTGTGGGAGTCAGACAGGAAGGAAGGGGAGGGAAACTATTTCTTTTTTCATAATTTCTAATTTCCCCCTATTTCTTTTTGTTTTGTTTTATCATGCATTAGTAAGCTTTCCTCTAGTTGAAACACAATACTCTATACTACAATTTATGGAAGGTTAACTTGGCCCACAGCTACAGATATTCAGCATGTGGTCAGCCAGCTCTGAGGCCCTAAGCTTATAGCAGGAGGGTATCATGGTGTGAAGCTTCACAGTTCTTGGTAGTCTGGAAGAAGAGTTGGGGACAGTGCCAAGAAGAATGGGTGAAGGACTATATACAGTATTCAGGCTCATGCCTCTGTGACCCTCCCATTCATATCCAGGAACTTCCTTTTGTTATCTGCTCAGGGTTTCTAAGGCCAATTCCTTGATTTATCAGGATTATTGATCATATAGAGTATTTAAAATATAATTAGCATATTTCCCTTAGTTTTCCTTTGGCATTTTCTCAAATTTTATCTGGTGACAATGACAATTTGGCAGGTTACTGATCAGGTGTTTTGTAGATTATAACTCAACTTGAATTTGTTTGCTTGAGTCAAAGTTATCATTCTGAAGGAAATTCCAGGGTACCAAAGCACCATTCTCACCCCAACGTGTCAAAATTACATACTGTCTGCTTAGGATTCTGATGTATTAAGTAGTTTGTCTTGAATATGGATGAGATGGTTTTGCCAAGTTTCTTTCTTTAGTTTCCCTGGATAAAAAGTTTATCTTGCAAAGAGAGTACAAAGTAGTATTAAACTAGAAAAATTACATGTGATATAAAAATGTGACACATACTGACTGGTCAGAGTATTTATTGTAATGCAGAGTGTTGTCTTTCAACTAGTTCATATTACCAGATATGTGCATGAAAAATTGGAAGAAGAAATAAAAAGGAAAGAAATCTGTAAGAAATTAATAAGAGAAAAAGGACTAACAAATAAGAAAGGAGACAAAACAAATAAAACATTAACTACTTCTCTGCATAGATCAGCAGAACTCCACAGTACAGTTGTCCAGTCCATCCTGCTTACATGTGTAGCTTTATCTCTTTCCCTCCCTACCTCTCCTGTCCTGCTCAACTCAGTAATTCCTTTGTTCTGAACTAGTTCATTTCCTTTTCCCAGTATCTATTGTACCCTTTAGAATTTAACAAAAAGTTCAGACTTCAATCCAATAATCACAACTGAGATGAATAAACACTTTTCAGATAAGGAAGCACAAATGGTAAGTAAATATGTGAAAAAATGCTTATCATTATGGGTCATTTGAGAAATACATTGAGATTCCATCATACCCCAGAAAGAATTTTTGACAGAAAGAAGCGAGGCAATAACAAATGCTAGAGGGGCTGTGGGGCAAAGGAACGCTTCTCTACTGTTGGTGAGAGTACAGTGCTACAACCACTAAGGAAATCAGTGTAGAGGTACCTTTAAAAACAAAGATTGAAATGTTCCTTTCAATCCAGTTCTTTCTCTCCTGGATGTTTTTCTCAGATGAACTGAAAACGTCATCCCACAGCAATATATGCGCATCTATGTTTACGGCTGTGCAGTTTGTTATAGACAAATCTTGGAAACAGTCCAAATGCCCATCAACTGAGGAACGAATAAAGAAGACTGGTGTTTTCACACAACAATATATTATTCAACTATGAAACAGGATAAATTTGAGGCTTTTATTGGTAAATGGATGCAACTAGAGACCATTCTCATAAGTGAAATAAAGCAGACCGGCACGTGCAAACATCGTATTGTCTCCTTGGTGTGAGCACCTGAGTTTCCCTTTTTTCTCCCTTCTGTTGCTTCAGTCCTGTTGGAGCCCTGTCATCATGCACATTCTCTACTTCAGAATCTGGATGGTTCCTATAGGTAAAGAAAGGCAAGCAACCTGTGTGCGTCTGGGCAGGGTCAGAGCAGCTAAGCCTGTTGCCCACTCACACTTTTCTTTTTCTTTTTTTAATTTTTAATTTTTTTCATTTATTTTTATTTTGTTAAAATACAAATGCCAATCAGACAGTTTCAAGACACCTTAACCATACAGATTCGATGAATTAATACACTGCAAACTGTTTTCATAACGTTTTGGTATTGTATAAGGTGCATACATGGTATTATATTTACAGATATTATTTTAGCAGATATCTCTTATCAGTGAATTAAGAGTGTGGTTGCTTACTTATCTTATTTTTCTATACCTGAATTATATCAAAAATTCAATAATTATTTACCTAGTGGATGACCATAGTACTAAAAGCCGACATAATATCCTATCCAACCACCATTAGTGCAGATCTTGCCTCTCATGGAATTATGTAGAAGCACAGCGTTATCTATCCCAACTGTACTGTCTATACACACACATCATGATTTTTTTCTTTCATTATCTCTTCAATTCAAAGTAACCTGCTAAGAATTAGCCAACATTAACATTTCTGTGTTTCTACCAGTTTATGCTTCTACACTTTCTCCTCTATGTAAGCTGATATTGGCTATAACTCGCAAGAATCTGCATTGTTTCAAGATTTCCAGTCAGATTTGTTACACATTTCTAGTTCACTGATAGGTTCAGGAAAAGATAAGCATTTTCAGCTTTTCCCAGATTTTCTTGTCAGATGATGTTTCTTGTGACTGCTATAACAATGTGACACATACTAGCTGAACTAAACCACAAGTCATGGTTTTCATACTTTTAGAGGATGCAAGTCTGATAGTGGTGCTATCCGAGTTGTTTCTTCTGAGGCTTCTTGCTTTGTGGATGGGCATCTTCTCGTCCTCTCGCTGTATCTGCACATTGTCTTTCTTCTGTGCCTGCTGGTATCCTAATATCATCTTCTTATGTTGATCTTTGACGTAATGAGTTAGGACCTGCCCTCCTAAAGTCATTGATTTAAATATTTGAAGACTGGAGCCTGGGAGATGGCTCAGTAGAATAAGTGCTTCCCTGGCAAGTGCAATCCCCAATTCGTGAAATAAAATAATAAAATAAAATAAAATAATAAATAAATATTTGAAGACTGTCTACATACCTAGGCACACTTGCAGCTGCTGGGGATTGTGTATTTTGTACACAAATTTTAAATTTTATTTTTAAGTTCAGTTAATAATAGATGATAAAGTTTTTCCATTCTTTAGCTAAACCTGAAAGGGCCAGTGAACAAACTTCTATGTTCATCTAAATGGAGATTCATGTTCATCGTATTGCAGATTTGGGCTGTGAGTTGAGACCCTTAGTACTTGTGTATGCATGAGGCTGCGAGTTGGGCAGTAGAGCATGGACAGAGACAGCAGAAGCAAAGGATAGATATTCTGCTGAAACCTTGAGGAAGGAGGATAACCAGATATTTTTAAGAACTAGAAAATAGATGGCTGGAATTCAGAAAATGAGAACATATTGAGAAAGTAGTGATGCTACCCAGCTAACAAAAGAAAGGCCATGTATATTTTAAAGAAGTATGAGAAAAATTAAATACTAGGAAATGATACTTTTGAAACAATATTCAACATAGGAGAAAGAATATTCTTTAAGCAAGCCAGAGGAGGTCTCAGGCAATTTCCTAAAATTTACTATAAAAATCACTATAAAATAGCTTATGCTGAAAAAATAAAAATGACCATTGCCTCTGGTGAGAGGGGAAGTGACTCAGTACAGGGAATCGGTAAACTTCTGGTAGGTGATAATGTTCTATATCCTCAAAGAGTTACAACTAAATAAATTTATATGCTTGTCAGTACCCATTGAATGATATCCAAAAGATTTGAATATTTTGAATGTATAAACTTTGCCTCAAAATTCTAGGCAACCATAAAATCCTAGTGAGCGATAAAGAGGCTGAAGTGTTTAGACATAAAGTGTGCTGATATCTATTACTTATTTTGAAATGTGCCACAAAATATGTGGGTTGATGAGTTGAGGGAGAGACAGGCTTGTGATGATGCATGGCCAAGTCTTAATTGGAGAAATGAAGGACTGAAGATAAGGCTGCTCATTGTGCAAGGGCTTTAACTTTTCTAGATGTTGAAGGTTTTTTCTAAGTCATTTTAAATCAGATAAAAGTAGTGCATAGCCAAAGAATACTAGATGCATGGACCTCAGTGATATGGGTTGAAGTGGAGAGCTTGGGTAGAACTAAACAATATTTAGAGGTGAATTTAACCAAATTTGTTTATTCTATGTAAACTAGAGTAAGGACAGTGGCAGGGATGGCTCAGCTTCTGGCCTTGTGAAGCCAGCGTCTTGACAGTGATGTTCAGGGTCCCGTGCAGAGATGGACAGCTTGGCTAGCTGAGCTTCTGGCTTTGATTGCAGAAAAATTAAATTGCAACTCATAAATTGAAAATGTCAGACTAAAAATGTGTCCTTATTAGGAATATCCATCTAGAAATTCAGGTCTTAGTGGACTCATATGTGCTAAAGCATGAAATGTGTCAGTGAAAATATGTAATATATAGTAGAATTCTTAATCAAAGCTACACAAAATAATACATTCTCTTCTTTGTTTTACTAAAGAAAATTCCAGGTACCTGAGCCCTCAAAGCAATGCCAGAGAATAAAATGGTAAAGGATAGATAAGAAGTCAAGCATACAGGGTAAGGTAGGAAACATTTGAATGTTGCAAAAAATTTAGATATCTACAAAGACCTGGTGCTATCCACATGAGATTACTGTTACTTATAACATGGTATCAGTTGAATTTTTTTTGTTGTTTGAAATGGGGATTGGACTCAAGCCCTTGCACTTGCCAGGGAAGCACTTATTCCACTGAGCCATCTCCCCGGCCCCTAGTTGAATGTTAGTGAGTTCCAAAACCACAGTATCAGTTCTTAGCAAGAAACTCTCAGAATTTACTTAGAGATAATATACTCAAAATTATGGTTTCTGAGCCACACCAAGAATTAACACCAAAGGAAGAAATGTAACACAGAGATGAGATCCCCAAACTTGGAACTTTTGTCACTTTTCCTCTGCAGTCATGAGTATTTTCTTCTCTCAGTTTTGCTGAGTCATAATACAAGGGCATACTCCCTTGAGGGAAGCTCAACTGAGCCCAAGATCCAGAGATTTGTTTGTTTTGGGCTGAATAGTTTTGCTGTATTTCCCCTTGGCCCAATAGTTGGTCCAGGGTCACTGAACAGCTGCCTAGTGATTAGAAACCCTGATGTCAAGAGCTGTAGAATTTCCTCTCCCAGGTCCCTAGATATCTACTTAAGACTGAAGGCTATCTGTCTGAAGCCACTGGCTCATCCCAAGTGTTCAGTGATGTGGTGGCTTATTTTGGACCTAAGTTTCTTCTCTTCATCTGGGAAATGCTTTTCAGGAAATACTAGAGATAAGAATCTGTGTGCAGAACCAGACCGTTGGGTTAGTTTTGCATTCACCAGGCCTAGGACAGGAGCTTCTAAGATATTTGGCTTTACCCTGCTCACCCTTAGAAGACTGCTGCTTATTTTGGCAGAGGGCACGGTCACTGCAACAGTTTTCAGCCACAGCAAATACTTGATGCCCTCAAGATTTTTAGGATGCCTATGTTTAGAAGTGACCTGCATTGTTTAAGGCCACATTTTCAAGGCTGATGTAGAAGGTGGGAGATGGTGAAGCACAGATGACTCACAGATAAAGCAGTTGATAGTCATGTTATAGTTTGTGTCTGGTTGTCTCATGCAGTGATGGGGAGGGGATTTTAGAGTTCAAGATTAACTCATGATCCATGGGGATTATGGGTGTTAGTACTACTGGGATTATGGGTGGGAGTGCTACACACAGCCTGAGGCAGATAGCCTGAGTGTAATAAAAGAGAGGCAGAGAGACAGAATTCTCTGCTGCTGCTACTTCTCTATTTTTCTCTCTTGCTCTTTGCCGCTGCTATGAAAGATTGCTCTCTGCCACGTGCCACTCTGCCTTGGAGCCAACTGATTATGGACTGAAACTTCCAGTAACTGTGAGCTAAATAACTGCTTTCATTTTGGGTGTTAGGTATTTATCCCAGAAGTGAGAGAAGAGTAATTGAGACAGAATTTGGTACCAAAGAATCAGGGTTGTTGTTGTAACTAAACCTGACCATGTAGAGTATGAGATTTTGGGAATGACTTATGGGAAGAGATAGGAAAGGTTTGGCGGCGTCATCTACTTGCAAAGAACTAGAACAGCTTCAGCTCTTCCGTATGGGAGATTTTGGTCAGAGCTCAGAAGACCAGAGGTTTGAAAGAAATCCGGCCTGTAAAGACTAGATTGGGGAGGTTTCTTCTGGGAAGAAGGACTACATTGGTTGCTGGAATGCAGATGATTTGTGTTATGGTTTGGCAGAAAGTTTGTCAGAATTTGGCTCATGTCAAGAGACTTTGCCTGAGACTCATATTAAGCACGGTAGACTGGCTAATCATTCAGAAGATATTTCAAAGCAGCCAAATACTGGGGTAGTGAGAAGGTTGTTGTTGGGCACTTTAAGTCAGATTTATATTGAGAATAAAGAGTAAAGAGCCCAGCAAGATGGTTCAAAATGTTGAATTTGGCCAGAAAGGAAGCTCCAATACAATGGTGAAATGTAAAGATAGAGCTAAGAGGATTTCCTTTGCCAAGAAGAAACAAGAGAATTAAAAAGATGGCCTGAGGGCATCACTGCAGAGGGCAGGTCTCCACCATTTACAGACTCAGAATTGCAAAGGTCAGGGACTAAGCCTGGAGTAGAAAGCTGAAGAGCTCCATGTTCCAGAATGGCATCAGTGGCCTCACCAGACTCCAGAATGGCACCAGCATAGAGAATTTATTCCTTGGAATCAGAGTCAGTGTTCTTGGTGATCCAGATTCTCAACCTCTACAGCCAAGAGAGAAGGAAACCTACCTACTGCTCCAGCTGGTAGTAGACCTTGGCATCATAGTCATGGCATTGGCTTTAGGCACTTTCAGACTGCAAGAGTTTTGAGGTTAAGGCTTCCACCTGGATTTCAGAAGGCCTGGGAGATCAGGCAGTGTGCCCCTGAGAGGGCAGTGTGTAAAACTGTGAATGAGAAACCTATTCCCAGGAAACCCCAGAACTTTAGAAAATCCAGGAACATGGATCCTCTAAGGGACACTACAAAAAGAAAGCAAATTTGGCCTAGGAGAGAAACCATCAGAGCTACCACCAAGAGTGCCATGGGGAGGGGGAGCCACATGCAGCTCACAATTTGCCACAGATTTCTTTGGATGTTGCACATGTACCTACAGGACTTAATGTTTGCTCTGCTGGATTTTGGACTTGTGTTGCGCCCAATGCTTTGTATCCTGCCATTTGTACCTTTTAGAATGGTAATGTTTATCTTATTCCTTTGAATGTTGGAAGTGTTTAACTTTTCTATTGTATAAGTACTCACAGCTAAGAGTTTGCCTTGGATCTTAGAAAAGACTTGGGACTTGGACTTTTCAGCAATGATAAAACTGTTAGGGACTTTGGAAACTTTTAGAGATGGACTAAAATGTCTTTTGCATAAAGGGATGTGGGTGAGACTTTGCAGGTTCAGGGGTGGAATATTATGGTTTGTATCTAGTTGTTCCCCCAAAGCCACATGCAGTTTGAGGTTAATTCAGAATCCCCTGCAATTATGAGTCTTAGTGCTGCTGGGATTATGGATTTGATTACTTTACCCAGCCTGGGATGAATAGCCTGAATGTAACATAAGAGAATGTAATATAAGTTTGATTTCTCTCAAGCTTCTGGTATTTTGTGCTCTGACCAGAATCTCCAATGCAGAAGAACTGAAGCTATTCCATATTTTTGCAAGAGACACACTTCCTCTCTGTTGCCATTGTGGCTGCTATTCTTCATTTTGCTCTCTTGCTCTTTGCTGCCAACATGAAAGGTTGCTCTCTGCCTTGTGCCACTCTGCCTTGGAGCCCACTGAGTATGGACTGAAACCTCCAGTAACCATGAGCTAAATAGACCTTTCTTTCCTTCATTTTGGGCATTGGGTATTTGTCCCAGCAATGAGAGAAGAGTAACTGAGACAAGTCACTTTTATAAGATGGAGTAATCCTGATGAGTCTTCAAGGTCAGTTGAATGACAGTAAAGACTTAGGCACGCATGTGCACACACACACACACACGCACACACGCACGCACACAGTGTTTGCTAATCCTGTAAGCAATAGAAGTGCTGTAAGATGGCAGTAGTGATTCCTAGACAGAAGGCTGGAGCGTGGCTGATAGCTGCAAAAGAAGAATTTCAGGGTTTGTTCTACCCAAGCACAGTTGAAGCAAGAAACAAATCTGTAGGATTTTTCAACTGTGCTCCCTGAACTTTTCTCGTGACTCCGCCACTTGAAAAATTCATTCACTGCCACATGGTTAATTCCAGTCTCCATTACCAGACGACCTAATGGGCTCCATTCTAGATTACATTGTCGGTTTTTCCTGCATGACCAGTCTCCATCCAGAGCAATCTACAGCTTGTATATAATGTAGTGTAAGTGTAGCTCCCAGAGTCCTAGAAAATTCAGACATTTTTGTGGATGAGGTCAAATTCTGTACTATCCAAGAGGGTTTTTTGTTTTCAAAATGAACCACTGGTACTTTATAATTTACATTACATTATGTACTAGTGTCTTTATCTCTTCTACTGTGTATGATTTAGAAGCAGAGTTGTTGCCTACTGTGTTCAAAACCCTAGGCTCAACAACTGGGACCAAAAATTCAAATAAAAATTATAAACTCTGATAGACAGAGGGTACTTATTATCACCCAAGATCAACTAAAGTACATATGTTATACATAAGATGATGATAATATAAAGTATTAAATTAAATGATGATTCTGTGGAATTCCCTTCCACTGACAGAGTGTTTCTTTAACTTTGTTGAAAGTTGGTATTAAGACAGACTTTGGAGCTTATAACTTGCACTGAGTATATTTCAATTTTGTTAATATATCAATATTCACAAGATTTTGGAAATAAACCCAAAATCTTGTTTCAAATATTAGAAAACCTTTCATAGGACCTACATTTTCCATTGAGATTAAACAAGACTAAAGCCCAGTGCTGAATCACTGTCTGGAAATAGAAAATCTCATCGGCCTCACTGTTATGTACTTGCCTACAGCATTTATTATGCTACTCAAATTTCCAGTGCCTTCCATTTACAAAGACTACTTTCTGGTAGACAAAATCAATCTCCCTAATCCTCAGTTTACTTTCTCACTTCTAAAGTAATTCGTTTGCAACTATTTTAATAAAATATATATCCATCACCAGTTTATGTGGTATTTTAAAGTTACAAAGATGCAGGTGTCATAACTATCATACTTATAAACGCAAATAAATTTTATTAGATTTAAATGTAAAGTTCCAGTGGTCCTAGAGAAAAGAAAAGCCAAAACATTTGGGGTTGACATTAGAAAAGTGTGTATTTATCCTCATTCTGTGATAGTGTGAGAAATTTATGAAGCAAATAAACACTTTGAAAGAATGCAGATGAGAATTGAAAGTGGGGGCTGGGGAGATGGCTTGGTAGAATAAGTGCTAGCCTGGCAAGTGCAAGGGCCTGAGTTCAAACCCCAGTTCTGTCAAAAAAAAAAAAGGAAAGAAAATTGCAAGTGTTAAGACAAAGTGAATCAGAGGGGAAGATGGTCTATGTTGAACTGAATTGCTAAAGGAAACATAGGATTGATGTAATTTGTAAACAGGAATTCTGCTCAAGGTATTTCAAAATGTCTATGTTTAGTGCTTAATTTCAGAAGAGGTCAGAGATAATGAATGAATAAAAATAATTGATGCTTTTCTTGCAGGTAATAGGGAGAATTTGAAGACTTTATATAAAAGGTTACCATAATCGAAATTGTTTAACCTCAGCTGCAAATATTTTAAGTTTTACAGCACATTGTAAGGATGCTGTTGCTTCCTGGAGTAAAGTCTTTCAATGTGTAACATTTTTCCTCAGGGCAAAATTTATAAGCCTTATAATTGCCTCATATTCTTGTTCTTGTTCATTTATGCAGATTCATCTTTTACCATCTTCAACCTTGTAGCTCGTGTTCTCCCACTTGGTTATAATGACAGAACCAGTGTTGAAGCACACTGCGATTTCTTTTAATAGCCACCAGATAAAATAGTTTCTTCTTTTTAGTTGTATGAAAAATGTGTATCTTGAGTATTGCAGTCCTATAGAGCTTCTGGATCCATCTGTGAGACCGAAGTTGACCAAGTGAAAGCAACCTGAAGTACTTAGGGCACGCCCTGCTCCCTCCCACCTCACATGCACTCCTCCGCTATAGAGAAGGTCAGGGGGTGACAGCTCACCTTGGCTGCGGTCTCATGGCAGCCAAATAAGTGTCATAGGAGCACATTGCTCCTATTTCACAATTGTGTATAGGTGATTTCATGCCACCTCTCTCATCTGTGTAACTGCAACAGAGACTTTATGGCCCTAAGAGCTAAAAACAGTACTATTTTACTTTTCTAGAAAACATTTGCAAAGCTATAGTCCAGAAACACTGTACCCCACATTGGTAAATCCAGTTTGTCTGTCAAAATTAAGTGAAGCTGGTGCTATGTGCAAGAGACTTCTGGTAATCTCATGTTATTATTATTATTATTATTATTATTATTATTATTATTAGTATATGTAAGAACAAAAATTTTAAAATATTCACCCATGATTAGCTCCTTCTTAAAAGTTATCACATAATCTTTCTTTAAATCTATTTACCTACTGAATTTATTCAGGCTAACACTGTGTTTTCCAATGTCTGTGATGGCATCTGAGAAAAGATAGGCCATTAATGAGTGCTTATGATTAAATGAAGGAATGAGACATGAATAAAATATACTAAATTCAAGACACCTAAAGCAAACATAATGATGCTAGGAATGACTGAAGTTTTATTATGTGCTTGCAATATGAAAGACATCACGACAGGCATTTATAAACACTAATTCATTCAATCCTCACACATTACAGTTAAGTATTGTTATTTTGTAGACAGGTTGAAACAACAGCCAAGAGCTACTGGGCAGTTGCAGAGCCAGTGCAGAAGCTCAGGTGAGCTGTTTAAAGGCTTCACAGGCCTGGGGATCACATCATGGTGATGCCGTAAATGATCAACTGTAGGACAGAAAAGGGCTTGGATAAGTGGGTCCAACCTCATAACTCCTAAACTGTACCAGTGTTACTCATAAATCCATAATTTTAAAATACTTTTAAAGTAACCTACACTATAACCTTCTGGTCAGATTAATATGTAGCCTTCTCCCCCTCGACTTATAACACTGGCCACTGCTCCTCCATTCCTGGTCACTGGGAAAGCAGCATAAGGGTCATATGAGAATGTGAGAGAAAGGAATCTCTATGATCTGACCCCAGACCTTCAATGAAATCAATGATCGGTATTTTAATAACAAGCCCTGTAGGTGATTCTGATGTATGCTAATGTTACAGAATTTCTCTCTCTTTTATTTTTTTTTTAAATAAGCAGTGTTCATACAAAACTATAAACCCAATCTTGTCACTCATTTATTTAGTCTTCCAGTCATTTCTGGCATCAGAACAATGTCCAAATCCTTAAAGTGATTTTCATCATTCCACATGGCCTCTCCCCATTCTTATGCCAGAACAGTAGGATCCCATTATTTAAATAGCTTTGGATTAGCCTCAGAGCTCCTATGCACACTTTACAGACTATACAGATGCTCAGTTTTTAATTACTCCCCACAAACTAGCTTGCATGCCCCATGAGGACAGGGTATTTTTTTTTTCTAGTCATTGCTTTGTTTTAAATAAATGACTACCTATGTAGATTGAATTACCAACTATTCTGCTTGGGAGATAGTAAAATTAGATATAATTCTTTATTGCTTTCCTGAATCACTTTTACTCATAAACATGAAATGAAACTATAATCATACAGCCTGGTATTTTGGCAGTGCTAAATGAAAGTATTGGAATATACTCCTCCATAGGGTACATTTTCCACGTTTTCCATGTACAGTGGATGGTATTCTCAAAGTGTTGTTGTTTCTCAAACTTTATTTTGTCTTACAAAACACCTTGTTAAAAATGAAGACTTTTTTGGATCCAGGGATTGAACTCAGGCCCTTGTGGTTGGTAGGCAAGCACTTAATCTACTGAGCTATATCTCCAGCCATAAAAATGGAGATTTTGTCCTTCTATATCTCTTTGACTCTGTTTCATGCGTTCTAATTTCTGTATTGCTCATTCAAGGAAACTGTCATATTTCTGATCTCCTCTATTTTTTTTATCCATATCTTCTTTAGAGGTAGTTATTAACTCTTTTTCTGCTGTGTTTCTTCCAAGCTGGGTTTCCTCTGTATATTTCTGGACTTGTTTCTGTATTTCAGATGTTATGATTTCAAGAATTCTTTTTTTTTTTTCAAAGAATTCTTTTTTGATTTCAGAAATTATTTCTGCTTTGAGTTCCTCATGACCTTTCTGCTATTGTTTCTTTGCTGCAGACACTATTAATTCATACAGTTCAGGTGGAATAGTGCTCTCTGCACTTGTCCTGGGTGAACGTTGGTTTTCCCCCAGATGTTTCTGGATTTGATTCTTTATTTCACATGCTATGTATTCATATATTTCTTTTTTTATTTCAGGAATTAACTCTTGTCTGAGTTCATCTATACCTTTCTGCCGTTGTTCCTTTGCTTCCCTATCTGTTAATTCATTCATTTCAGCTGAGCTAGTGTCCTCTGCACTTACTGCTGGACTCGAGGCCTGAGATTGCATTTTGCTCCTTTTCTTTGTCATTTTGTATAGCACTGACCTCTGACCTTTGGTGTAGAGCTTTGGTGGAGCTATAACCTTATTGAGTAATGAGATCAGGTGCCAGTCTATTAAGTTCGAGATTATCCAGTTATGACTGGCCTGGATCTAGCTGTTGTGTTCAGTTCCTTTTTGCTGCAGCTCCTGTGGTTCCCCTCTGTTGGTTCCCTGGTCAGGCGAGCATGAACCAAACTGCGATGCAAAGTGAGTATTGAAAATTCCCACCATCTTGGCTGTCTTTGGGGTAAGGATCCATAAAGTTGCTGGAGTTGATCCTAGTGTCTCAGGCAGGTCACTTTCTAGGTGGGCGGGCCTGGGCTTTGGTGGGTCCAGTGGGCTCCCAAAAGAATAGTGGATATTCTTATTCACTGGATAGGCTGTGCTGGGTCAGTCAAGATGTGTGGGTCCAGGGCCATGGGCTGGAACCGGAGAAGGCTGGGAAAGGTCCCTCTGGATGCAGCAGCCCTGGAGCCCTAACTCACAAACCGAGCTGCACTGGGTCTGGGGCCCCGGGGTCAAAAATGGAGATTTTGAATGAGAACTTCTACAGCTTAGCCAGCATAGTATAAGAAGCACAGCAGCTGTCTCTGCAACTGAGCCTTTTTATAGTGAATCCGGAGCAAAAGCTTTTACTGCCCTTCAGTTTTCTTGTACGGTTCTCATTCCTTATAATTATGAGAGCAAAAGGTAATCCATTCCTTATGGTTTGTCACCTTGAAATAAAACAGAACTCTTGCTCAGGAATCAAATGTCTTAAAAAAAATTGCTTACAGTGTAGTGCTCAATTTGAAGAGTTTGGGTCTGAGAGGTGAGAAAGTTAGACATAAAAGTGGTATGCCCCTCATCATTATTAAATGTGGTATATTGGAAACATACACTTAGCTTTGGAATAGAAGATTTGTTTTTCTCAGTATGATATATCCAAGATTTATTCAATGTCAAATGAATAGTTTATGCACTACAGTAGCCTTCTGGATATATGTGACCATCTGCTAACAGTTTATGAAATAAAAATTACACTAGATCAACAAAAATCAACAACTATATTAATGAAAACTGTCTTTCTGATTGAGATTTTAAAGAATAATGAATGAATATTTCCCTTACAGTTACTATCAAATTTTGCCTTCCATTGCTAGAAGCAGTACAAAGTCTGATGCCCCTACCAAAGAAAGACTACTGTCATAATTCAAATTTAGTTGCTCTGTCTTTTACATGTAGATTCTTATTAATAAAGAAAAAGGTTAAAAAAAAAAGAAAAAGGTAGAATTGTTCTATTTAATTCTATTTGACAAAAAAAGTGGATATTGGCAGAAATAAGACTGTTAGCTAAGTCTCAATCTGTGCGTAAGTGTGTTAGCATGTAGCACGTGTGTGCTCGTATATTTCATACTTGTTAGCGTATTCTACTTGACAGACTTAGAAAATTTACTCTAATTATGATGATTTGGTGAGAATCTGTCATTATTCTAAAACACTTTAACTAACTGGATGAAATAAACAAGATTTAATAGAAATAGTACTGGTCTCAGATCCAAAAACTGTAAAATATGGTCCTGACTTTAAGGAGAATTTGCGTGACTTGGAGCAGACAAATTAATTCTCTAAATCTTAGTTTTCTTATTAATGAATTCAAGAGTGTTGGAAAATGTGCTCCATATGTATTTCTTTCTAAATTCCTTTTCAATGCTTCTTTGTCTAAACTGTATTTCTATAATTTTAACTATGTGAAAGCAGGCTGCAAACTTTTTCTTAAAGTTTTTCAGTCAAGGCAGAAAAGAATAGATCAGATGTGGGAGTCACAGGAAGTCTCAGGTTGGCTTGAAATTTTTGTAACAAAGAGCAGGAGTTTAAAAAAAGCAGCAGAAACGTCAACAGATGACATTAATGTGGGAGGAACAGTAAATAATAAAGGAAAATACAGTGAGATACACGAAGACTTAGATCACTTAAATGCTAAAAGATGAAAGCTAGTTCAAAATAGCTCTAAATAAGGACAGTGATGCTTCTCTCCAGAGAGAAATATCAAACCATTGCACATCAGCAAGACTAAGGTATCAAAAAGGAAAGTATAAAGGTGATTCTGTATACATCATTAAATCTGAAAGACAGGTAATAACAAGATTTTTTCAAGAGCTGTAACATTAAAAAAGATGCGCTGTAATTAAGTAGGGCAGAAAGAACTCAAAAATTCACTGAACACTAATAAGCTCGGTAATAGAAAAATATAGGAAAAATTAAAGAAGGACACCAGATATTCTTCTACCAAAGAACCACAAATGTTTTCTATTAGGTATTTTGTCTAAGAAAAGGAAAATAAAATTTTGCATGATGAGCATATTTTAAGAAACTTCCATGTATTTATCTATTCTCAGAACAACTGAATTGGTGGCTTTGGACGTAAGATGGAAAATTCTTGATAATTCTGAATTGTGAAATTAGAGTCATTATATTCAGTGTGTGTGTATGAGTGTTTGTGTTTGTGTTTGGGTGTGGGTGTGTATTTTCTCATTTTTCGCTAGCATTCATTGTCAAGACCAAATTGCTGACAGTTAATCAATCATAACTTACACTTCAAGACTTGCGTCGTTCCTGCAATCAACATCAAGAATGCTAAGGATGATTCTCCAAAGCATGGCAAGGCCCTCAGGGCAAGAGCACAGCCGAGCTGGTGGACACTCCATTCAGAAGTCAGGCCTGCAGTTTCTTTCTCTCTTCTTCAAGTTCTTGGGAATTACTCCTCCTTCATGTGTACAAGTGAGTGGGCATATACATCAGTTATATGGATATGTTTGAAGAATAGAAATGAAGATGAAAAACAGAGATGATTTGAAAATAGCTTTCACAGCTAATTATTATTGGAGGCTGGATATTAATAGCACATCTCTTTCTGACGTCATTCTAGAGTTTGAAGCAACTGAGATGTAAGTCATGAGAAGTAGCAATGAGATAGGTAAAGATTGATGATTGGATTTGATTAGCAGACCCTGATCAAGTTGCCTTCCAAACATTGCCATTCACCTTCTTCATCCTCAGGGCTTATGGTAGAACTGTCTATTGTTAATTCTTTGGATAAGGGAAGAGAAAATTTTAAAAATTTAGGATCAGTCCAAGACTTCCACTGCATTGACTCTAATTCCAACTCCTTTGATATCCTTTGTATTTTCTCTGCCATTTCATTTCTTTTACTTATAACCTATCACCTAATAATGTGATTCTTCTAAGGAACATTTAATACCTTTCAGTTGTGCTGAAAAAAATTTTCTCATGAACTAGTACATCTATTTTCAGTAAAATATATTTTGAATTTTGATCTACCATTTTTCTTTTTGTTCATAATTTTTCTTGTTAATGTATTTAGTACAGGGTCTACAGGATTTCACTGCACAGATTGGACTGGTAGTGACTTCCTGTTTTCAGCCTTCCAAGTGCTTAGATTGCAGGCGTGTGAACAATGCAATGTTCAATCCATTGAATGTGAGTTCAATCCATCACCATCTCAGCGCTCCCCAGGGGCAGGGCCAGCATGCACAATTTTTCTTAAATATGCAATATTAGGAAGATCTGAAAATTCATATAAAATAAACAAAATGTATAAATATACTTTTCCAGTGAATGCTACCAGAATATAATACCTTTTTTTTTTTTTTAGTAAAGTTGATCAGTCTTTATATTTCCTTTACTTTTTCATAGGTAAAGGAAAACTTATAACTGACTACTTATGAGTTAAAAATAAACTCTTTGAGGCTGGATAAATAATAGCTCAGTAGAATAAGCATTTGCCTGGAAAGCTCCAGATCCTGAGTTCAATCCCCACTACCACACACACACAAAAAAGCCTCTTTGGTTAAATCAGCAGAAATTTATGAACATTAAAATAATAGATCCCAGTAACTACAAGTTCATATTAATATGCTTAGTAACAAAGAAGTAGAAAGCATAGCTAATGTAAAGATTATTTTAGCCAACTCCAGTTCATATTTTAAAGTTTCATTTTCAGTTATCCAAAACATTTTTCCTATTTCATGTCATGGAATTTATTTTGCTTTATCTATTACTAATAAGTTGTTTCAGTTTCTATGCTATTTTCTACGATCCAACCATACTGTTTATTACAGAAATGTTTGTCAGACCAATTAAAAAAGCAGGATAAATTTTATAAGGATGCGTATTAGTTAAGACACTCTGTCCTGTGACAATCTTAGAAATGACATCATTGAATAATTGAGTTTTAGACTCAAATGTCTTCTATCCATCACTTCTCTGCTCTGTGTCATCAGCGTTATTGTGGAATAAAATTTCAGTGCTAGAACTATCAGTTACATTCAAGATGCTTAGAATTAAAATCATGTAACTGAAGATACTCATCTACAAAAGCACAAACACAAGTAATAGCATTCCAATATGGATTCAAATTTCCCTTTGTGTTTAATCAACCTATGTTGATTATTGGATTATATTATAAATAAATCTATCTTTGCTAAAGATAGACTGAAGATAAAATATAGGTGGTTAGATAAAAGATAAAACAAAGGTAAAGATAAAATTGAAGATAGGAACCTTTTTCTATTTTTTGTATTTTAGGGAAGAGTCTACAAGGCGTTCAGCCTCTCACAACTAGATTGGACTCCTACTGATCCGTCTGTTCACAGCCTCTCAAGTGCTGGAATTACAGATGCAGGCCACCATGCCCAGTCTCAATTGTTTCAGTGCATCCTGGGGAGGTGGGGGGTGGGGGGCCGGCATGCAGACAGGGGATCTAATTGCAGGTCCCTGTGCCTGTTTGCAGGGGCTTTAATCCACTGAGCTATTTGGCGGGCCCTGTATAAGTACTTTTTAAAATAGTAAGCAAATCTTAAAAAATCCCAGCTTAATTTAGAAATGCTACAAGAAATGCTACAACTATATTTTAAGAATGAATTTACACACACACACATAAGTAGTAGAAACTCATATAATAGACAAACTCAATATTCTTTCTTTTAATCATTTTTTAATACTCTGGTTGAAGGGGA
This sequence comes from Ctenomys sociabilis, assembly GCA_004027165.1. Taxonomy (NCBI): domain Eukaryota; kingdom Metazoa; phylum Chordata; class Mammalia; order Rodentia; family Ctenomyidae; genus Ctenomys; species Ctenomys sociabilis. Next base: position 67,474 of record PVKA01005615.1, on the reverse strand, counting down.
GATGGAAATAATGAAATAATTTACTTATTTTTAAAGGCATCAAAAAAAAACACACTTCAAAAACAAACTCAACACTGTCACCTCAAATTATTCCTAAAATGGGAAACGAATAATTAGTGACATATTTCTTGCATAATGACAGTCGTTAAAGTGATGGAAAGGTAGAGTGATATAATGAAATCCATATATTAACAATCCTTGATTAATATTTCACTTTCTGCCAACAGACTAATGTACTTGTACTTATTAAAAAATTGATGCACTTCTTTATTTCATGAAATAATGGAGCCATGGATATATTTTATGCATTGCAGTATCTACAGTTTTTTTCATGTTAGAAAAAAATATCAGGGACAGGGGAGATTGCTCAGTGGAATAAGTGCTTCGTTGGGAAGTACAAGAGCCTGAGTTCAATTCCTGGTTCCGCCAAAGAAAAAAAATCTATGTGAAATTACTATTATTATTATTATTATTATTATTATTTTTTTTTTTTTTTGCAGAACCAGGAATTGAACTCAGGCACTTGAGCTTACCAGGGAAGCACTTATTCCACTGAGCCATCTCCCCGGTCCCTATGTGAAATTATTATTGGAAAAATTTGCTAAATGTGACTGTGTTTTGGGGAGATGCAGAAGCTCTTTTAATAAGTTGACTTGTGTAATAATATATTTGATATTTATTTTATTTTTATATTATTTGATATTTAGTACAGACCTTAGAATAAACAGCAGAGCACACAAGCCCAAAATATTTAGGTTGGGATCGATCTTATGAAATGAAACCAAAGACCCAAGGTGCAAATGTGATTTCATCCGTGCCCTATGTGAGCTCACACACAAGCTGAGACGTGGCTCCTCAGCCTCCTGGCACGGGGTTTACCAGGCCCTGCCCTTGTCATTAGATAGTCGCTTGATGCCACAGTTTCTTTTATTTTCTAGACTATAAAACTGCTTCAAGGAAAAGAACTCTAAAATTATTCAGAGTTTGGAGTCTAAATTTATTTAAGGGGGCAATTTAAGAAAACAAGTATAAAAATGGCGCTTTGTATTTTACCCTGGATGGATTTCAAACATTTTGAAAACAAAAAAATTTAAAAACTTTGAGATGAAAAGCCTCCAAAAATGTAAAATTAATCTCTGGCTGCAAGTGCAGCTCAGGTCAAGTGTAGTATTAAATAAGAGTCTCCACCATCACGCAGGAAATGCTTCTGGGAGTGGGATGATTCAACTGTGGGTTGTGAGCTGCTCATCTGTGTGTTGGTCTTCAGGGTGGTGATATTGACAATTGGTGACTTTTAACAGGCAGCACGTAGAGTAAGAGCCCTGGAATCTTGGGGTACTGCCCTTGCAAAAGCCTGCTGTCCCCCTGTGTCCATTCGTAAGACAAAGCTCACAAGTATGAGCTGTCTCTAGTCTTTGGATTCCTGTCTTGCTGTACTCTTTTTTTTTTTTTTTTCCCTCTCTAATGGACTCCCATCTAAGAAGTTTTCACCATGAGCTGTTCACAGAGTCAGAATGTGCTCTTTGGTCTCAGCGACTATACACAGTCCATGAATCTTTTTCTTCTTAAACTATTCATTCTTACACATTTTATGATAGCCGTGGATATTAACCTAATGTAATGAGTTATTTGCATGTTTTGTGGAGATCTTCAGACTGAAATTATTCACACCACTTCATTATGTCACATTTGTAGCACATGCAATCATTGAATTGACTTTGCGGGGAAATATTTAGAAATCTATGTGTTAATGATGTAGACTGAAAATGTCTTTCAAAACTCACATGTTCAGAGGGGTGGCTTTTGAAAGGCGACTGGAGCAAGGGGCTCCTGTCTCATCCGTGGATTGCTGCGTCCATGAGTTCTAGCTGAATGTGGTGTGAGGAGGCGGCTTCCAGGGATACCTGCGGAGGGCGTGCTTTGCTGCCTCTTCCTGCTCACTCTTGGATTCCTTGAGGCTGTGGGCTGAACAGCTTTTTTTAGGCAGACTCTTCACCATGCAATTTCTACCTTGGGGCCAACCAACTTTGAACAGAAACTTTTGAAATTGTGGACCAAAATGAACTTCTTTTTCCTTTAAAATGTAATTGACAAATATTTTATTCCAGTGATGATAAAAATGATACTATATTTATATTTTTCAAATCTTCTCTCCTTCTTTCTGTCTTGTTTATGTTACTTTTAAAAAGTTTTGGTTTTTTTGAAGAATAAAAACAAAAGCAAAAGCAAATAGCAGAAACAAAGACAGAAACAGAGTAATATGTAATACATGTATTAAGATTTTCAAAACAAGACTAGCAAATTATCAATGATTGTTATATTACCTATTTTTATCAGCAAATTTGTTCCTCGGATTAAAATAGATATAGTTATGCAAGAATGGACAACTAATTGAGTATCATGGCTTGCTTTCAATAAACCTTAATTTTTATTGTCTTTTTTAGTTTTTTAAAAAATTTAATTTAAAGAGAGTATAATAATAATTAATAAGACATTAGAAACAATACACACTTAGAAGACAAAGATGAAAAGTATTCAGTCATGATTCATGCATGACACATTGTCCTCAATAGTTGCTTGGATTGCAAATATCAGCATAGAGAGTAAGTCAAACTGAAAAATTCTCAACATTAACTGCTATTTTGAAAAACCTGATGGAAATTATTGGTACAATCATCTCAGTCATCCTGTATATATACTTGTATGATTTTCCCCTTTCCTTTTTTCCTATCTTTTCTTCTTTCATTCATCTTCATTATTTAATACTAATGTTCAGTTTCTTTTCATATCTGTTATACTTTCATGCTTTACTATATACTGTGTTTGTTATACTTTCAGGTTTTACTTATTCTTTCAGGTTGTGACACTAGTGAAATTTACACATGTGGGTTTGATTTATTTTACTTATGAGTATAGACTCTAGTTTCATCCACTTACCTATAAAGGCCTCAAGTTTGTCTTTTTTTTAGCTGAGTACTACTTCATTGTATAAAAATACCATATCTTTTCCATCCATTCTTCAGGTGATGGGCATTTTGGTTGTTTCCAAGATTTAGCTATGATGAGTTGTGATGCTATAAACATGAGTGCATATATGGTACTATGATATCAGTTCTTTTAGGAAACAACCTGAGGAACGGTGGAATAGATTAGAAGATGCAGATACAACCTCAAGGACGCTCAGCCATCTTATCTTTGAAAAAGAGATGAAACATATTCACTGGAAGAAAGATAGCAAACAAATGGCGCTGGAAAAACTGGCTCTCTACATGCTGAAAAACAAAACTAGACATGAGTCTATTGCCATGCACTAATGTTAAAATTTGTTAAAGATTTAAACATTAAAATAGAAACAATATACCTACTGAGAGAAATGAGGCGAAAATCTTGAAGATATAGGGGTAGGCACAAAGTTCATGACCAAAAACTGAACTGCATGGGAAATACTTCAAAGAATCAAGAACTGGGATTTCATCTTACTGAGAATTTTCTGTATGTCAAAAAATAACCATCAGAATGAGAAGATAACCCACAAATTGGGAAAAAAAAATAACCAACAATCACTCAGACAAGATCTTCTATCTAGAATGTACAAAGAACTGTAAAACATTAGCCCCCTGCTGCAAAAAAATAAAGACGCGGTCCAAGAAAGGGCATTTGAAATGAATACACACTTTTCAGAGGAACAAATACAACTGGCAAATAAGTACATGAAAAAATGTTCCACAGCATTGGCTATACAGAAATATCAATTAAAACAACATTGAGTTATAGAACACAGGTAACTTCTTTATGATGACAAAGACATGGCAATTGGGCTGGTTTATGTTTATTGTGTACTTAGATGTGTGAAAAGACTTAATTCACACTTTCATTTAAGAGATCACTGAGTTTTCAAGATAAATCTGTATTACAGATAAAATAATGTTCACATCCCACAAGAAGAATCTAAGGACAGAGGAATTAAATTAAAATGCTAAATATTTACACAGACAGTGATTACAGACTGTGATGGGTTACACAGCACGAAAGGAGTAGAAACTGGGTCCTGCATCCTGTGTGACTTGGGGCCAGTGTTTATTGAATAACACTGTTTAAAACACTAAAGGTAGGGTTTCAAAACTAAGTCAAGAAAGATTTGATGAATGGATACTTGGGTTTTCCTCTTAAATATGAAAAATATGTTTGAGGGCAGGGATTACATTTTAAGTCTTTATGAGAGGAGACCTCTAAAAGACCAATAAGTTCTATATGGATCAAAAAAGCTTAAGATGTTCAGTTCTGTTGAATGGTGCAATGTTATGAGTGGTGAAAGGTTTCTCACCCCTGCTCTTGGAGGCTGGGTTGGCCTTATTAGAAAGTTTTAGCTGTAGCTTAGAGGCAGTGATCACACTGAAGAGTTTCATTTCTTTTGTTTCATTTGTTTTTAAATAAAAAGAAGTAGTTCGGTTTTATGTTAAGCTACCTGACTAGCTATTTTGGGGAGGATAAGAAAAGGGTTGAGAAGGTTGGAATTCAGAAGGCATAGGTCTGACAAAAATAAACAAAAAGGGGACATAAATGGACCATTATGTAGTGGAAAAATATATTTACCTGTATATACAAAATAGCATAAATATGTATTACTTTCTCTTTGTTCAATGAGAAGCATTTGAAATAATGGTGTTTAGACAAGATGTTATGTCTGCATCTTGTATTAGGAATAACTACTATAAAGACAACAATATTCAAAGTATAAATTATTGTAACTGTACTACTAATCTGTTTTGAAACTATCTCATTGCTACTTCTTTCTCTGTTTCATAATTTTAATAATAAAATTATTAAAATATAAAAAGATATTAAAAATGAAAGAAAAGGCCAGTTGGGGAGATTTCAAAGTTATCCAGAGGAGAAATGTTTGGATCCCAAGCTGAAACAATAGCGACAGAAATGGGAAAGAAAAGAAATTGGGAAAGACCAAGTCAAGGCACAGGACTGGGTGCTTGTGTGGTGATGCTAGAAGCCTGAAGGACAAAAGTTTATTCTCATCCTAGTCTCACACTCTTGTTACTGAGCGCAGTGCCTGGAGGCAGACAGGAGGTGCAGCACTGACTTGAGCTTGTGGGGTCCATAACCAATGAGAGCTGATTTGCAGGTGATTAGATGTAGAAATGTAAGACTTGGACGAATGATCTAAAAAGAGAGTTGGGAGTCATTGGCGTATAGAGAGTCATTAGAACATGACAGTCCATGAAAGAGCTCATGGGCAGCTTGGGACAAAATCCTGACGGCTGCCTCCAATAGCGATGGCATCCTGGTAATGAACACCTGGAGACTCAGCACACCTGAGTCTTTCCCTTCCTGCGCCTTCACACTAATGAAGCATTAACTCTAATGCTAGTCAAAGTATAATCTGGCTATTACCTTCTTTGGAATTCTCTGGGCAAATTGTTGAAAATGAGAATGCCTTTGTACTGCTCCAGGCATAAAGATTTTCTGACTTCATCCTCAGAAGATAAAACAGGGCATCTATTTCAGTCAAGTCTCCTTGTGCTTTGGTTTATCCCAAACCGAAGAAAAATCTACTTTAGGAATAATTTCTCAGTGATAAAAAAGCATTCAAAACACCTGAATATCTTATTAAAAGGCAAATTCAACTCACAAAGATTTATATTAAGGCCAGAAAAATCTTCATTTCTAATCACGTCTCTTTGTGAGGAGAGTGTGTGAGTGCAAACTCCACCCCTGGGGCATGCAAAGACAGATTGAGACCGGGCATGGTGGCACACCCTTGTAATCCCCATGCTTTGGAGGCTAAAAAGTAAGAAGGCTCACCACAGGTCTGATTGGTGTAGTGACCCTTCTAGATCCTGTGCTAAAATATATTTTAAAAAAGCAAATCATAAGCATATAATGCCCTCTCAGATTAGAGATGGCCAGACATTTGCTACAGGTGAGATGTTGAATGCTCCCAAAAGAGCCATAGGTGGTGCCCAAGTTGATGACACTAGGAGGAGGTAGAATTCTAAGAACTAATGCATAGCAGGCCTCAGATCATGTAGGTAAGGGGAGTCCTTAGATCACTTGGGGAATGCTCTCAAAGGAAATTGTGGGATCCTGGAGCCTTTTCCTCCTCTCTTATTTCCCACTCATGAAGTGAGCAATTTTGCCCATCCTGGGATTCCTAACATTGCTGCCTGACACTCACAGAAGTTGCTTAAAAGCAATGGATTATGGAGGAAAACCTCTCAGACTATGGGCCACGTAAGCCTTCTCCTTTAAAAGTCAATCACCTCAAGTGTTTTGTTAATATGGTGAATATGTTTATGTAATACTAAAAAAAACCACTCTTTTAGTATTAGGTAAAAACATGTTATGATTTCCACTACATTGATTTATTCTGAACACCTATCCCTATTTTTGGAATATCTTTCTCATTCTATATCTACAATTTGAAAGAAAACCAATTTATGAATTAATATTGTTCACTTAAGAAATATGATTTTATTCAATAATTTACTGACAATGTCCTCCAAATTTAATATGTAATATGAGGATCCACTGAGGTGGATACACAGCAGGCTGCTTAATAAATGTATTTATGCACAGGACATTCATCAAATGAAGTAAAATCAGTTTGGAGATACCCTGATTAACGTCTTTGTGAAGTGTAATTGAGGATTTCTTTTTCATATCGCTGGATAAAATACATCTATGCTGAACATGGGCTCTGTGATATGGGTGGGTGTGGAGGTAGTCTTAGGAATAAAGTCATCCAGTCCTCAGGCCTGACTCAATCAACTCATGTCTCAGTGGGTGCTGGCGAGGTGCTTCATTCTGAATTTTACTTTCATCATCCATAAAATGGCATGGTTTATTGTCTATCTCAAAACTATTAGAATTCAGTAAGTTAATCCATGCAAAACACTTAGCACATTTCCCAAGCATATAATTAAGGATTAAGTTCTGTCATGTAACTAATGTGAATTGAATTTCTCCTAATTTTACTTTTAAGTCATGAAGTTTAGAGGAATTTTTATGCTGTTACATATATTTTGAATGTATTAACAACACCTCAAGGGTTGGGTAGATAACTCAACAGACTAAAGCATCTGCTTAGGCAGAGAACAGCAGCTGGGTTTCCATCCCCGCAGGCTGTGCCAGCCCTGTCCCCTGGGCCATGCTGAGACAAAGATTGAGATTGGGGGAGTGGTGGCACATACCTGTAAGCCCAGAACTTGGGAGGCTGAAAATAGGAGAGTCACTATGAGTCTGGTCTATGTAGTGAGACCCTGTAGACCTGTAGAGTCTGTCCTAAATACATTAAACAAACAAACAAACAAAAAAACATGTTGAACGCCACCTCAGCATTGTTACAACCTTCCTTTTTTTTTTCCTTTCTCTCTTCTTTCTTCTTCCCCACTTCCGTCCTTCACTTCCTTCTTTCTTGTCTAATCGATGATTAAAAGTTGCTCATACTTACTGGGTATATCATATTGTTTTAAAACATGTATACACAGTGGAATGACTAAATTGAGCTAATTGACATCTGAATTACCTTTTATATTTGATTTTGTGGTAAGAAAATTTAAAATCTACTCTCAGTAATGTTGAAGACTCCATACATTGTACCAACTCTTACTACTGTTATACTTGATAACCTTTGAACTTCTTTCTCTAATATGAAATTTTGAATAATATATATTGGGGTGTCTCATGTTGTTGGAAATAAATAGAAAATAAGTGACATTCTTTCAGAAGGCAGCTTAAATCTATGCTGTGATTTGAGTCACAGGACTCTTCTCTCACTACTAAGCTCTATCATCAGCTCTCAATAGTTATTTGTGTTCTCAACTTTATTATTACTTTACTTATATCTATTTTTGGGTTATTGTTTCTATTTATTTTAAAATGTACATATATATTCTCTCTCTCTCTCTCTCTCTCTCTCTATATATATATATATATATATATATATATATATATATATATATATCACAATTAGTTTTAAAATCCCTTTAACCAGTAACAACAAAATTATGTGTTAAGTATTTACTCATAATTTAACATTAACAAATTATTAATAAGTGCAATGCTTATATTTTCAAATAATCATGTGTATAGTTAATATTAGAAAATATTCCTACATTGAACTTATCTATAAAAGATGTTTTGTGTAACTCTACCCTTTCTGATTTCTAGTTTTGAGGGTCAAACACAAAGCATACTGAAATTATAAAACATTTAGTTTTAGCCTGTGCTCTAAACAATTACACTACAGGTTATGGAGTCATTGGAACAGAATTATGGTGTGGGATGACATGGCTAGATTATCCTTATAGTAGGTGGAATTATGGTGTGGGATGACATGGTTAGATTATCCTTATAGTAGGTGGAATTATGGTGTGGGATGACATGGCTAGATTATCCTTATAGTAGGTGGAATTATGGTGTGGGATGACATGGCTAGATTATCCTTATAGTAGGTGGAATGAAGTGGAGGCACTAAGGAAAGGGTTTCTGTATTTGAAGTTTTTCATTAAATGTTTTTAAGAAGGAAACACATTATACTCTGGATTTTTATAGGTATTTTACTTGAGTAATTTGCTAGGCTTTTGCTTCTTATTAAAATGAAAATGTCCTAGGAGAGAAATGCTTCATGGTTGGCGATGTTGCCTGTTTCAATTGCGTGATAAACTCCTGCAGAGCTGTGTCTACCAGGCAGACGAAGTGGGAGGTCTAAAGCACCAAGCTAAGTTTGTTTCTTGAGTCCAATGTCAGGAGACACTGTCGTCCAGATGGCTTTATCACCACAAGTTTGAAAAAATCACTTAAGGAAATTTTATTGAAATTATAAAGTTCCCAGAAGAACATTCTATGCAAAAATCCTCCAAATGAGGGTCTTGTCTTATTAAAAAGCTTTTGTACATGAAAGGAAATCACCAAGAAAGTGAAAAGACAATCCATACAGTGGGACCTGATTGGTCATTTGGGAGATGTAAATTAAAACAACATCTAGATTCCATCTTACTCCAGAAAGCATGGCCATTGTCAAGAATTCAATCAGTAACACATACTGATGGGACTGTAGGGCAAAAGGAAGCCTTCTCTACTGTTGGTGGAAGTGCAGAGTAGTACAACCACTGTGGAAATCAGAGTGGAGATACATCTAGGAGTAGAGATCTCGTTCACCCTAGCTGTACACGTTCTGAGTATCTTAACAGAAGAATTAAAACATCACATCACAGCAATATACACACACTGATATTTCCAGCAGCATAATTTGTCATAGCAAAATTTCAGGAACAACCCAAATGTCCCTCAACTAAGGAATGGATAAAAAAGACATTGCATTTTAAAAAATGGAGTATAACTTAGCCACAATAAAGAATACACTTGAATTTTTTAATAGGTGAATGGGTAAAACTTGAGACTGTTCTCATAAGATAAGCCAGTCTCACATGTGTAAATGCCTATTGTCTCTCTGGTATTAAAAACTAAGATTAAATAAGGGCTAAAATGTGCAATAGATATTGTGAAATGGGAAGAAATTGTTCAAAAGGAAAAAAGTATCTAGGATGGGGGAAGGGAAAAGGATATAAGGGATAGGAGAATAAAGGCAAGTCAATTATACTGTTAGTGTCCTCAGTTTATTGAAAGGGGAGGTTTGTCGTAATATAGATTAGTGAATTATTATTTTATTTTTTAATGTATTTGATACAGGGTCACACTACTCAGCTTGGACTCATAGTGATCCTCCTGTTTTTAGCCTCCCCAGTGCTGGGATTACAGGTGTGCATCATTATTCCCCCTCTCTGTGACCTGCAGGTGAGACCGGCTTGGCATGCCAGGGATTGGACCCTAGTCCTGTGTTTGCCTAAGCAGCAGCTTAGTCTGAGGAGCTGTCTCACTGGCCCTAGATGACTGAAGTTTTAACGCCCATATTTTGTACTCTGAATAAGTACTCTAAAGATAACAATAATGAATGTGTTAGGTACAATCTTATTACCTTTATTCAATAAAATAAAAAAAAAGAACAAAAAGATGAAAACATAGATTATGCAGCTGGAAGAAGACCAAGTGTTGGAGGGAACAGGGAGGGGGCAGAAACAGGTGAAAAAAAAGAATCAGTCCACAATATAATTGGAAAAACTCCACAAGATAAATGTGATTTGTATCTACTGTGAAAATGTACTAACAAAATATTTAAAAAGTGAAGTTTAAAACATTGCCCAAATTTAGAGCATGACCTGAAAATATACTGGAAAGGCACAATCAATGGTACACATAAGACAGACAGAACAGAGTCATGTGCAGTTTTGTAGAAGTTCGACTAGAAAGTGTGTCAGAGGGAATGTGCTCTACTAAATTTGAACAGAAATTTGACAACTAGATGAGCACATTTTTATTATAGGTAGTCTAGAGTGAATTTGTTTCTCTGGAATATTTGATAACAATGTCCATTTTGGGAGGTTTGCTGAGAAAATGTGAGGCAAAAGAGCACAGAATCAGTAAAAGATGATTTTTACTAAGTTATTTCTGGGAGCTTAAGTTAATAATTTTACCTGAAAAAGTACAGAATACCCAGCTAAATTTAAATATTAATTTATAAATATTTAAGGCATAACTGTATATTCCTTTATACATAGTGAATAAATGGGAATGCATAACAATATGTGACTTCATTTTTAAAAACTGAAAATAATGAAGTGTATCTTTGCTTTCAGAAGCGACTCTAGAGCGGAAAAATGATAAAATGCAAACGTCTTCAAAAGCTACACATGCTGGGTAACTGCCTTCAGCATGCTGCATTCAGAACGGAAGAGGTGAGCCTGACTTGGAAAAAGCAGAGGGCGCTTCTCAAAGCAAATGAAATTAAAGCCTATTAGAGTGCCAGATGCACAAGCGCCAGTGATTCAGCTGAAAGATAAGGAGGTATCTATGTAATGCTTTTCTTTGACATAGGACTGAATTCATAACTAATGTTAATGAAGCAATGCTATCCCTGGTATTATTAGTATGCTACGTTAGTGCTTTTTAGTTGAAAATATTGCAATAAATGTATACCTGATTACATTCCTATTAGAATATTTGCCTGAAAATTTGACTTGGTATATCTTTGGCCCTGAAATAATACTGAAAACTTCTATCTCCATCCTGAAAATCAAACTGTTTAAAGCCTTATGCATTCAAGCTGCTTAAAGTCTACATGTTAATGGATTCATTTCCCCTTTAGCGTGTATATTTCTGCTTCATTAGATGGTTAGGTTTACGTTATGCACAAATATTTTTAAGAACTTTCACTTTATATTAAGTGCATTTAAATGACATATAATGCATGGCATATATAATGTGCATAAAATATATGAACCTAGTCAATTTCTGAATAATATGCAGATACACTGTACATTATGATATATTCATGAATCTAGATAAAATAGCCATATAGTGTTTAATATCATTATCATTATAAATAAATAGAAAAATAGAGATGATACACAAAATATCAAAATAACTATAGCAGGTAAAATAAATCCATTTAAATGTGTAGAGACTGGGCTGGTAATACAGCTAAGTGGACTAATGTGCCTGCTTAGGCAAGCTTAGGCTAACGCAGGGACCAAGGTTCGATCCCAGGCACCATGTGCCATGATAGCCCCGCTCTTGGGCATGCTGAGCCAGCAACAGAGATCCAGTGTGGTGGCACGTGCCTGTAATCTCAGAGCTGGGGAGGATGAAAGCAGGAGGGTCACTATGAGCTATAGTTACATAGTGAGAGCCTGTACTACATACATACATATATACATACATATATGTGTAAAGACCAAAGGAAATATGGTCATATAGCACATTCTCCTTGAAGAGAAGCTAATCTCTGTGCTCTGGTTAATGTATAGTTTGCCAATTTTTATATGAGACTATAATCTTCATTTTCAGTCGGATTAATGTCATTGTATACTGGTGTTTGGTATTAAACAAAGTGATGTTTTGTGTCTAAACCTTAAAGTAGTTATGTGCTATCTCAAGTATTTCTCTGAGCTGAAGGTAGCCTTTCTGTTAAGCAACTGTAAGAGCCCACATAGTCTCTTTCTATTTAAAGGTTATAGGACAGCAAGTTGGATCTAGTGAGTGTGGTTGTACAGAAACTGACAGTAAGAAGTAAGCGCAGTAGCTACTCATAAAAGCCTTCTGTGCACAGGTGGTATAAACAGCACTGTATTTACATTAATTTAATCATTTTACTAAATTACAAAATCAGGTCCTAAAAGATGGAGACTACTCATTTATGTGGACATTATATTCCCGCCATACTTCCAGCATTCCAATTTTCTTTTTAAATCTTTTTTTTTTTTTTGTGGGGAGGGTCTACAGGGTATTTAGGGTCTCACCACTAAATCAGACTCCTAGTGAATCACCTGTGTTCAGCTTCCCAAGAACTGGGATTACAGGCTGTTTCAGCACCCCTGCTTCAGTGGCTGGCTGGGGGAGGGGCCTGCATGGCATTGGGTGCTGGGGATCGAACTTGGGTCCTCTCACTTGCTTAAGCAGGCACTCTGTCTGCTGAGCTATCTCCCCAGCCAACACTGTGTTTTTGAATGAAGTGGTTTAAATAAAAATCTCGTGTAGGAAACACTGTCATCTGCGCTGTCCAGACGAGGAGGCCCCGCAAGGGGTGTGTGAGTAAGTTCACGACGGTGATGAGGCACAGCCCTGGAGACAAGGCTGCCTCAGTGCAGTCTCCATGGTGTTCAGGACCCTGTGAATAAGCCCACAACCAGTAGGTGCTCTGATCTTTCAAGGAAAAATGATCCCACAGGATTCCTTAGGAGTGCATAGTCCTTTCTTTCAAATGAATAAGGAGCTTGACAGGTGCCCAGTGCTGAGAGTGTGCACTGCCGTGCTCCATGCAGGGCCAAGATGCGCCTGCAAAAGCCCCATCTGGGCAGATCTCAAATGGTGACACTGCAGGGGTGGGGCTGGGAGGGACTCAGAGATCGATGCTGACGAGGTAGGAAATCCTCTTCCCTTAGTTTAGACAGCCATGAGTGCAAATTAAAGCCTATTTGTCCTCTTTAGATTTCCTAGGACACTTTTCAATTTTACTATAAATTGAAACTTGTCTTGAGATAATCAGAAAATATACTCAGAGGTATAAAGAAGAGCTTCAGTTTACTTTTTGTGTAACAGAAATGGAAGTGGCTTAAAACTCATCTGTTCAGTTACCTTATTTCCATTCATTTTATGAATTGTGTGCCAGTGGGTGCTTGAAGGCCTATGGCTGTGTTATCTCTTGTCCAGCTGACTCTAGGGACTGTTTTGATCCTAATGTTTTAGCACAAAGTAAGATTCACTAGTGTAGCAAAAAGCAGAAGTGGTGGAGTTACAGAGATGCATGGCTATTACTTTGATCATGGGAGCCCAATTTAATTATATCAGAAAAAAATTAAGATATTTTCTTGCTTTCTGTTTAAAACTCACTACAAAATAGAAAACTACAGTTTGTTGGCTGTTTATTGGTATATTTTTTTTAGCCATTTGAAAAGGACTAATTTAGAATACACAAACTTGGGTATTTATTTATTTATAAGTATGTGTTTAATAAACTGTTTGGAAAGAATGCAAGATAATTATCAAAACTGGTACTATTTTTACTTATAATGGCACCCTTCAACATTGTCTATGTGTACACCTGACTGATGAGATCATGCATTGCTCTTATCACATTATTAACTATTTCGTAACTGCACTTTTGTCAAAGGTTTACTTCTGTACACATACACACATTCACACACAATTATTGGCATGCATATACATAAAAGAAGAAAATTAGTGAGGTCATTAACCAATAGACTATTTAGAAGCCAATAGGATACTAACTGATGACTTATCAATTGTTTCTGGAGTTGCTCCTTAAGTAAATATTTAAAATTCAGACCATCGTGATTTGTTTGCTGACATAAAATTACAGGACCAAACTCAAAGCCAGATTTCCTTGATCTGATCGCATGATTACATGGTTCAGTGGTTGTGTTGGACCCTTTTGAATTTTCCTGATGATTAATGTATGTTATTCTCATAATAAATGTTGTGACATAATCATTTTGTCAGTGTAAATAAGTTGTTTGACCTAAGCTTAGCACTGTGTCTGAGATAGTGTTGTTTCTTAATATTGTACACAGAGACCACCAGAGCAGAACACAGCAGACCTGAGATGCTATCGAACATCCACTGTGTGAGTTTGGTCTGGTCATGAGTCTTTGCAGATTGCCAATTTTTTCAATAACTAAATATAAGTTTAGACAAGATAATCAATTCTCTAATATTTTAATCCTTTCTTAGATGCTAGAAATGATATTTGGAATTATGAAATATAATGAATGCACCTCAAGTGTTTGCTTTTACTAATTTGTTTACTTGTGATATTGTACAGGGTATGTGCAAAAAAGGACAGGATGTAAGCATCGTTAGTTTTCCCATCTTATTTATAGGAAAACAAAACTTGAAAGAACAATAATAAATGACAAAGCTTTACATACAGCATTGTGGCTGAAATCAGTGTCTGCTCCCATAATTCTTGGGCACTTTCTCTCTTTTCCACAACCAGTTCTCACTGATATTGCTAACTACATTTTCTCTTGTTACAGTAAAGCACATGCCATTGTCTCTTTCAAAACTTACATGGAAAAGTAAGCCAGCTGCAACTCTAGTAAGGTGACCTTGGGTGTGGTCCTTTCACAGTACAATTTAGAGAGGTAGCAAAGCCCCCTCCAAGGTGGCTTAAGACTCTCCCTCTGTCCAGATTTTATCAAAAGACTTTTCAAGTAAGATCACTGAGGAAACATTGGATGCAAGGTTGGAAAAACTTTAGAAACACCAAATAAAACGAAACACATTAAACTTAGCTGCTTTAAAAAACAAAATAAAACAGAACAAAAATAAAAACAAAACCAAAAAAAACTTAGCTACTTTAACCAAGTAGTTTGACTGCAGTTGTTTCTTGAAACTCAGAATAATTAGACAGAACATGAGACTTCTTTGTAAAGAAAGTTTTCTGTGTGCTTTACTGCTGACCTAGAATTTGAAAGATGGTTCAACATATATTGACTCTTCAGAGCAAACTGGGTTCCACTGATGTATTTTTTCCCTGTTTCCACAGGGGAGACCAGCATAAAATCCAGCACTTTTGCTAATTCCCATGGAACACAGACACGTGGAAGAAAGAGAGAAATCATTTTTACCATCTACAGGTTTCCAATGGGAAAAGCAGAAGAGAAAGAGAACTATGGAGACCAAGAGGGGGAAGAGTAATAAGCACTACTCTCACTGCAGCAAAGAGTTTCCAAAACAACAACAAATGGTGCTTCTAAGACAGCTGTGCACCGTTCCTATGTTTTTCTTTTTCTTTTAAAAAGGGGAGAAAATAGGACAAAACATAGAAGCAAAACAGGATTAGAAAGATATAATGGAATAACAGGTCAGGGCTCCTGCTGCTGCTAGAAAAAGTTAGAAGATAATTTAGGGTCTTATTGTTCATGTATTATATATGTGCAGGTATTCCATGAGAAACTGTATATCTGTGTAGAAAATAACCCTGGCTTAAAACAGATTATGTACACAGGAGTTTATGAACTTCAAATCATTTCTGCACTATAGACTCAAGCTCAGGCTTTTAGAAATACAGTTTCCAATGGAAGACTGCAGAAAGTGAACGATAATCAAGTAGCTGATTTAGAAAAAGGAAGAAAAATGATGTTTTCTAAGTATTCCTCACTAAGAATCTATTATTCCTATGTTCTCTGGCACATATCCCTTTCACTCACAATGTGGTTGCTTGCTCTCTCTGTTTTAAATTTGAGAGTGCTGAATTGTATGTTTGTCTACAGCCACTTGCTATGTGAAAATCACTTGATCTGATAAGTGATAAATTCATTTTAATATATGCATTTGCTGCAACGTGTTTCCCTTATAGGGATTCTGCCCTCATTTTTAAAGTCTATCCTGAAAATCTCATTAGAAATTTTATATCTCTCAGAATCCAGCTTTTTCACAAAGCTCACACGTGCACTGAGATACTTAAAATGAAGTAAGATTTACACACTTGATCATCAGTTGCTGTCCTGTTTCTCCTTAATCAACCCATGATAAAGACAGCTTTGTTGCTGAAAATCAGGCTGTGTCTGATGCCGTCTTAAAAATCAGAGAACTATGTTGCTTCTGTTTGTATATCTTCTAATTTTAAATCTGATAATTACTTGATAACGTATTTTATTTATTAAGGAAAAATATGGGACAACTTAAATGCTAGTCCTAGATTCTTCAAATAATGATCTTGGAAGGAAAAAGAAATAAGCTGCTCAGCAGCCTCAGAACAGATATTTCCTGCTACTCTACCCAGAGAGCAGTGCTGCACAGTGAGGAAAGTGACACTGCAGTGATTTAATTATTGTTCCATTCCTTATTACATATGTGGCCTAATATAGCAAACAACACCAGAGATGACAGTGGAGAGTCAGCTTCCTCCTGCTGAAATCTACAGCACACGCGCACTCATAAATAAAGCTCTCAATTTGCTGTTGCTACAGAAATGCCTACAGTTCCCTGGAAGCAGAAAGTGATACTCAGATACTCAGCTGTCACTTTTATTAACATGTGGCACACTGGAGTAATGCCACACTTCTCAGTGATATTTTAAGTGTTTTGCCTAATAAGAGTCAGAATGTGGCCACAGTCTCGTAAATTTCCAGAATGTTCCAGAGCTGTATGTTTACAGAGGCATTCAAATCTCATGTATTTCTGCATTACTGAGTGAACAGGATGGCGAATAATGGTGAGTATCCACTATGTTATTGATGCTGATTGCTAGTTATGTTTCTCATTCGTGAATTACTTATGTTGCCACTTAAAACTTATTTCTAGACTTCTGAAATTAAGTGATCTGCTGGTCTTTATCAGATTTCTCCTGAAATTATACTTCATCAAAAAGTCTACTGTTTTAATGCCTGTTAAATGGATTATGAATTTCTTCAGATCTACTCCCAAACCAGTCTCTGCCTCTGTCTGTCTCCATCTCTCTCTCCCTCTTTCCCACGATCCTTGTCTCCCTCCTTCCCTATGTGCACTGTGTGTATCTGTATCTATTTGTATTTTCCTCCTTCTTGTGCTACTTCACTAACCTAAAATGCTCAGCTCATGTCCTCCTCACTTAGTCTTTGTGTCGACAAATCTGGCCTTCATTTCAAAGATCTCATAAAATGAAATGATATTACATGTATTCTATGTAATGAACATTCACATTCACCGTATGTCAATACGGTGCTTCCTTCTGCCACAAAGAGGTAAGACAATGAGAGTCAAGAACAAAACTTTAAGATTTCTTGAAAGCATGTAATAATATTCAATCCTATGTCTCATTTTGCACAACTATTTCTATTAATATGATCAACAGATTCAATGATAAAAATAGATAACACTATTAGGCAATCACTATTAATCAGCTATTCTTGTTTTGGAAATCTGTAACAAATGTATTGATACATGTTACCCTGTTTCTGTTTTTGCCTTAGTTTTTCTTGCCCTTGTTTTTACTCTTCAAATAAAATAAAATTATTAAAAAAAAGAGGTAAGACAGATCTTTAGAAGTTGAACTGATTCCACTATGCTTGCCAAATCCCTGAATGGACAGAACATACAGACTGAGCCCTGAGGCCCAGCTAGTTTTCTTTCACAAGGAAGAGAATGGCTATTGGACAAGAAAGCTGGCCGACTTCTTGTCCTGTATGTCACTGCTGTTCTCCTATCTCTTCCTTACCAAGAAAAAAAAAAAAAAAAAAAAAAAAGCAAAAAAAACCTGTTTTGATAGAGGAGGTAGAGTGCGGCAAAACTGGCTGGGAAAATAAGTGGGTAACTCCCAGGATCCCACATGTGAAACATCTTGCAGGCTCTGAGAAAATGTGGATGGTGTAAAAGAAACAAGGTGCCAGGAGGAGCCTGCTGTGGTGACTTCAGAAGAGCCATGCTGTGTCTCCCAGACACAGGGTGTGCTTTTATTTTTGCTCTTTTAATCCCTGTATCTGTTCGTTGTCCCATGTTCATTCTACAGGGAGAATCCCTTACCCTTTCAGCCTTCACTTTCAAACAAAGTTTTGGCACTACTTTCGGCTTGACTTCTCCAATTCTTTGTTCAGAGCAAGAAGATCCTGGAATGCTTTCAATTGGCTAGCTGTTTCTAAAAGCAGTACCTGGTAAAAGTTTCACACCTGATTTTGGAAGGATGGTGATTTCATGCAGAAAGGGGTTCTTCTGTCTCTTTTCTTCATTTGCTACAAAAATAAATGGTGTCCCAGTCTCCTGGGAAGCTGTGAGCTGTATGGGCCTGACAAGTGAGTAACAGTACTCCAGACGCAGTGAATTCAAGCAGTTAGTACTGGTCACTGGCTGAATTAGGAAAATTCTTACCCTACTAATTCTGCTCTGTAAAGTGATTTGCCCTTTCTTTATACTCATCCAGCACTGCATTTGTACTCTTATTGTCCTTTATTTTATTTTCTATCTTTTTCTCATTTTTCATACTGGGAATTGAGGCCAGGGTATTACCACTGAATCACAGGAATTTCCTCTTATTTTTTTTTTTAAGAGAATACACATTATAATTAAAACAAAAAAAATTGCAAGTGATATAGATTTTTCACTTAACAAAATAATAGGAATTTCATACTATTTGTGGTAATACATAATGTTGTCTTTCAACCAGTTATTCATATTACTAGATATATGCATGTAAAATTGGAAGAAAAAAGAAAAAAGAAATTAAGAAGAGATAGTACAAGCATGCAAAGAAAGGATCTTGCCTTTTGTCTTGTCTCGTCTCGTCTCGTCTCGTCTCGTCTCGTCTCGTCTCGTCTCGTCTCGTCTCGTCTCGTCTTGTCTTGTCTTGTATCTAGGACAGAACTTCACTAGGTTGCTAAGTTGACCCGATGAGGATTGAACATGGAATCCTCCTGCTTTAGTTTCTCACAGAGCTGGTGTTACAGGTATTTGCCACCACACCCCGTCTTTAGTTTTTATCTATAGTATGTTTTGCATTCTACTTCATATATGATGTAACACAGAAGCACACATCCACACATATATCCTAAATTTATGTTTTCAATCATATTTGAATATTTTTCAGATAAATATTGCTACTTACAGAACTCAAAGTGGATCGTTTTAAAAACAGCAACAATTCTGTGCCTTGTGTTTTCATTCATTGTGTCTACCAGGGATATTTATCTTTCTTCAAGGTGGTCTGGAAATTAAACTGACATGGTTGAAATGCCTAAAAGCTAAAACGTCTGGGAACAACCAATCATCTTTCTCTGCCCCATGTCTTTTTTTATCCATTCCTCAGTTGATTGGCATTTATATTATTTCTAATGTTTAGCTACGACAAATTGTACTTATATAAAGATGAGTGTGTATATATTGCTGTAGTGTGATGTTTTTAAATTCGGGCAAAATACTCAGAAAGGGAATAGCATGGTCCAATGACAGCTCTGATCCTGACTCTGTGAGGAAACTCCACACTGATTTCCACAGAGGTTGCACCAGTCTACAGTCCCACCAACAGTAGCAAAGGTTCCCATTCTCCCCACAGCAGCCCCATCATTTGTTATTGGTTAATTTCTTGATTATAGCTGTTTTTTCTTGGATGAGATGCAATCTTATTGTTTTAATTTGCGTCTCTCAAATGGCCAGTGTTGTTGAACATTTTTTTCTAGATTTAATTGCCATTTGTATTTCTTCATCTGTGAAGTGTGTATTCATCTCTGATGCCTAATTTTAGGTTGGTTCTTTGAATTTTGGGGATCTGACTTTTTCAATTCATTATATGTTCTTGATAGAAGCTCTTTGTTTGGGCTACAGTTGGCTAAAGTGTTTTCTCAAATCCTAGGTTTTCTTTTCTCTCTTGGTGATTTCTTTTGACATGAAGAAACTTTTCAAAAAGATGAGATCCCAGTTGTTGACTTAGGGAAATACTTCTTGTGCACTTTGGTTTTTGTTCACAAACTGTCTGCCTACCCATCTTCAAGATTTTTATCTACTTTATCTTCCAGTAGATTTAATGTTTCTGTTTTACTATTTAGATCTTTGACCCATACTGGCATTAGTTTAGTACATGGTGTAGTCCTTGGAGGTTTTGATCACACATGCAGAGAGAGTCATTAAAGAGAGCTTCCAGAGCTGATTCAGTAAGTGGTAAGAGTGACAGGACAAGTGTGCTTGTAGAGAAAAAAATGTTTCAAGATGGATTAGCAACAGTATATCCATTACTGTAATTTTTAAAAATTAAAGCAAGTGCAGTTTTTGATGTGCTCTGATAGTTTGTGAAGTGCAGTCAAAACTTAATATCAGGCCAGGGACATGGCTCTGAGACTTAAGCACCTGCCTGACTACAGCATGGTCCTGAGTTCAATCCCCAGTACTAAAGAAAAAAAGAAACTTAATATCTTTGGGTTGTGTATACTTCATTTAAGCCTGATACTTCAGAAAGCATGCTACTTATTTTAACACTATTGACAAGATTTCCTGTCATTTGTCGTCATCTATGCAGGGATCACCATTTTCTACCTACCAATATCACTGACCTCCTTTCCCAGTGCCTGACAAAAAAGTCAAGGTTGCTTGATGTAGCTTTTAAAGCACTATTCTCTTTACAAGACCAATTTCAGCACTCAGCCGCAA
The DNA here is from genome assembly GCA_004027165.1 of Ctenomys sociabilis. Lineage (NCBI taxonomy): Eukaryota > Metazoa > Chordata > Mammalia > Rodentia > Ctenomyidae > Ctenomys > Ctenomys sociabilis. The sequence goes on along the minus strand of PVKA01005615.1, from coordinate 46,768 downwards.
AGCTACACTTGTGGTACTCCACAAATAATACCTGAAATCTTAATTGGCTTACATAACAAAGGTTTGCTTCTTATTTCCATCATAGTTTGTGCTGCAGAATAGTAGCCTCTTCATCTTGGAACCATGCTTTTTCTCTGATTACACAGCATAAGAAGAAAGAGCTGAAGTTCAGAGGTTCACTGGAGGCACTTTACCTTGTTTGGGAGGAGGATCACGTCACACGCATCTAACTTTTGTTTTTGAAAGTCCCCCACTCTTCTGTTTTTGAAAGGGAAGATTCTTCCTCAGTGCATACCAAAAGATTAAACTCATGGACATTTGGTAACAATACATTTTCTTGTTGTGTGCCCACTTATCAAAGCCTCAAGAACATAAATGAATGAAAATAAAAGTACAGGCCTCTGTACATTTGTGAGACATTTAACACACATAATATTTCCAGTGACTAATTATTTCTCATTTCAAGTACAAATCTAGCATACATATATTCAGAGCAAGGGTACATCTTTTAATCCAGGTATGCAGTATCATGACTGAAGTAATTGAATTTTAAGCATTATTATTATTATTTTTTGTAATTATATTGGTTATAATTCTTTTTTTCTTTTTTCTTTTTGTTTTATTGAAGTACAAATATCAGTGAGACAGTTTTAAGATACCTTGACAAGATGGATTTGATAAATTAATACATTGAAAACTGTTTTCATAATGTTTTGGTATCATAGAAGGTGCATACATGATATTATACTTACTGACATTATTATACCATATGTCTCTTATCAGTAAATAGAGTGTAGCTCTTTGCGTATCTT
>PVKA01005615.1:0-45856 GCA_004027165.1 Ctenomys sociabilis | reverse complement strand
TTCAATAATTAATACTTTTTACCTTGTTATTTTCCTAGTGGTTGTCCATAGTACTAGAAACTGACATAATATCCTGTCCAACCACCATTAGTGCAAATCTTGCCTCTCAGAATTATGTAGAAGCACAGCGTTATCTATCCCAACTGTACTGTCTATACACACACATCATGATTCTTCCTTTCTATACCCCCTCCTTTGTCTACACCTGTCAGAGATGGGCACTCCATTGTCATTCAACTAATCATTATTTTTTATTTATTTATTTATTTATTTATTTATTTATTTATTTATTTACTTACTTACTTACTTACTTATTTTTGTGGAATCAGGGATTGAACTCAGGCCTTTGCGCTTGCCAGGGAAGCGCTTATTCTACTGAGCCATCTCCCTAGCCCCAAAGTCTGTTTTATTGTAGGGTTTTTATTTATTTTTTTAATTTTTTTGGTGGAACTGGGGATTGAACTCAGGCCCTTGCGCTTGCCAGTGAAGCACTTATTCCACTGGGCCATCTCCCCAGCCCCTTAAGCATTATTGTTGCATGTATTTCCTTGTCTGTTCATCCACTGAGTAGTATATGAGATAATTCTGTATCATGAATTGTGCCATGATAAATATATATGGATAGATGTATCTACAGTATGCTAATTTTAATTCTTTTGGGTATACACCAAGGAGGGGCATAGCTGGATCCTGGGTTGGACCTAATTTTTTAAGGAACTTCTATACTAATTTCTGTAGTGGTTGTACTAATTTGCATTTCTATTAACAGTCTATAAGTGTCCCTTTTCCCTCATCCTTGACAGCTGTAATAGATGAGGTAGATTTTTTCAAGAAGGTACATGAAAGTAGCAGAGGAACTCTTACAGGAGAACAGGATTAAGAAAGTGGGAGGGATGGACAAGAGAGAGCAACGGGGGTCAGGTATGATTAAAGTATGGCATCAGCTATAGGAGAAGGCCACAATGAAACTCCACTGTATAATTAATGTGCACGAATACAACATTGATTTTGCTCTGACTTTATTGTTTTTCCCCAGCAATACCATTAATGTTTAAAATTCCCACAAATAATTGAAATCAAGGGATATTCTGGCACTTCTCTCTTAAATCTTACTAAGAGGAAGTCAGTGTGACCTGTTCCCAAATTAATAGAACAGATTCATCTGAAAACTTGGCCTCATATGCAACCTGTGGGAATTCATCACTTCTCATATAATCTCTAAGAAATCAAAGAGTTAACACAGATCATGGCTTTCCTAAAAGCACCTTTGCAACTTATTATCCATGCCTTAATTACTATGTCTCAATACTCGCACAGGTGTTTTAGAATAAGGCCTTCATAGCAGCTGCTGACCCTGACTCTGGATCTGCCACCTTTGGCATTTTCTCATTCCTTTGCATTTCAAGTTTTCATTTTTTAAAATTTCTGAAGGATTGTTCCTTTCTTAAAATGCACTAACAATACTCTCTATTTTCAACAATGCTATTCCTAGTTTTATCACCCAATGGTTGTCAACAAGTATTTGCTGAAATAATGGATGCAAACTCAGGATTCCTCTTCTGTCTATCAGTTTACACAAGTTTGATTTAAATTAAGGTCAGCTGTTTGTGGTCAAAAAGAATAGTAACAAATCATCTCGATTTTTGGTCTCCTGTAAATATGATAGTTAATTTGTCTGTCACTTTTAGAAATTATTCCAGGCCTGATATCATTTCTTACTTTCTGCCTACTGTCCCTAACAATGGCTCTTATTCTCAGTGTTTAGTCAACAGGGAACCAGCGCTCACAGCTGCACTCAAGGTAATACATAAACGAAGACACTGAGGTATTGCAGACAAATGGTTCATGAAGACTCCCTGTTGACGTTTTCTAGAAGGGGATAATCAGCAATCCTACTTACATACCTCTGCCAAAGCATATATAAACAAGGACACTATTTCTTATAGATTTAGAAAATATAGTTGTAGCCTAATTAACCAATTCTTGGCTTAAAATATGCAGTTTTATAGTTCAGGAAGAAAGGCTTGAGTTTATATTTATGAAACCTTCAGTATTTGACAAAGCTTCAACTAAAAAAATGAGGATCCCTGAGAAAAGCATGAGCAGAGATTAACAGTTAGCAGTTACTGCCATAGATGTGAAAAACAGCCAGATTTGAAATGAAGTGGGAATGATTTTAAAGCTATCGGCACTTGAATAAAGTCTACCTTGATATGCGTTTCTTGTTTTTTTTTTTTTTTTTTTTTTTTTTTTTTTTTTTTTTTTTTTTTTTTTTTTTTTTTTTTTTTTTTTGTCTTTTTTGAGACAGGGTCTCACTGTGCAGTTCAGGCTGGCCTTAAGCTCACTTTGTAGCTCAGGCTGGTCTCGAACTCACAACAATCCTCCTGCCTCAGCCTCCCAAGTGCTGGGATTACAGGCATGCGCCACCACGCCCGGCTATGCGCCACCACACCCGGCGCCTTTCTTGTTTATGTAATCATTTTAACAATCATCTGGTAAGTTTGGCATCTTTTTAGGATTTTAGTGAAATTATTTAAGTGTAACTAGCTTTGGACATGCACTTATATATATATATATTTTTCTGGAAACTGTTTAATTTGATAGAAAATACATGGTTAAATTCCAGAAAATATCCATCATATAATTTTTCCAAAGGATAGCTTTCTTATCTGTATATAGCACTGCCTCACTTACAGTGAGGATTACATAGAAAATTGTATAAGGGCATTTTTCCAGTATGGAACAGTACAGAGCCTAGACTGAGTGAACATTGATTATTTCACTCTCATTTGAAATAATACATATTTTCTCTTTTATGTTTTTCTAATAAATGTATCAACTTTCCACAGGCCAGGATGTGTTGAACATTGCTGATAGCTCCTTACCTTATTGTGTATTAGTACAGTAGTGTGGATGAGGTCTTTGTTCTATTGAAGTTTTCATGAGAAATAAAGTGCAAAGGCTGATTAGAAATCAACAAATGGCACGCACTATTCTAAATTAATATAAATAAGCAAAATGCAAAGAAAAATGCTTAGTATGGCACATAGTAGGGGCTCAATAAATATTTGATGAGCAAAATACTCAATGACAGGATGGACGGCTGAATGTATTTGTGTCTTCTTCATGGCTTTATCTCATGGGGTTTTTCTACCAAGGAATTTTTGAGAACTGATGAGTTAGTGGCTGCAGGGCTGCTGTTATGTTTCCTATGTTTATTACATTCTAAGTCATACTGGCAGGCTTTTCCTTTACTGTTATGGTTGGTGAATATTATACATTGAACTAAATGAACCATAGCGAATAGAAAGTAAATCTTTGCCAAAGAAGAGTATAAATTGAAACAATTGCTTCTTAGAAGCATCAGTTTCTCACCAAAAACTACATAGCATTGGAGAATCACATTAAAATAAAAGTCCTGTTTTCTTAAAGACTTTCAAAGTATCTTAGTAATCATTTGTTGGTGGTTGACTGGAGTACTGTGTGTCTTCCACTCAGTTTAATGATTTATTTATGATTTTGCTAATCTTTGCTAAAGATTTAGCTTCATGATGTTAAACTGATCAGTTCAATTTTATGGTTCTTTCTCCTCATCTTTAAATGAGAGAAGCAAAAGTGTATTTTCCAAGATTTTACTGATCTATAACATTCTTGGTTTCAACAATTTGTTGGGTTATCTCACTGTAGCCTCAAACTCAGTCTTCTGCCTACTGCACGAATATCTTTATTTTTCTTCTTCCTTCTTCTATGACACCTCTGCCAGAGGGTCAAGCAATTTTAGCTTGAAAAATCTCTTATTAAAGAATACCTCTTGGGAAAGATAACTCCACTGTCAGGTTTTTTTTTAATTATGAAATAGTTCTTTATTTTGAGACAGAACTTTTCTAGGTAATTTCTACCCATTTGTTCAAGTTTTTCTGCCTTAAGGAAAAGTGTGATGTTTCTTTGCTCTGACAACCTATCAAACATCCTCAGCCATCATATCTACTCTGGGCTTCTTCTCTAAGCCAAATACATTCAATTCCTTCAGTCATAAATTTATATGACAATATCTCCAGACCTGTAAGATTTAATAGTCTGTTCTAAATCCAAAATTAATGATACTCAATAAATTTATCATAAGTCTCTGAAAAAAATCCTAAAAATGTGGCTCTACAGTATGGGCAATAAAGGTGGATTATTTTCATATATGTAATTCTTTCATTTTGTCAAGATTAAATGTTGTGATTTTAAATTTATAAAACCAACTCTTGTCTTCATTGCTAAAATAATATTTGTGAACTTCTGTCTCAATATTTTATCAGTTATATGAGCAAAAAATAACTGGATGGAAGACAGTACTATGTACCAACTAATGCTACGAAATTCATACTACTTTGTTAAAGGAAAATCTGTATCACTTGTATTTTTTCTGTTTCAATTCTAATTTGTACTCTGTTTAAGAAATAAAAATTATCGGTTGGCCCCACAGGGTCCAGGGTTCGATTCCTGGTACCACATGCCATGCTGACCTTGCCCCCTAAACATGCTCGGCCAGTGACAGAGTCTAGGCATGGTTGCACAAGCCTGTAATCCTAGCACTAGGGAGGCTGGAAACATGAGGATCACTATAAGTCTGAGCTCCATAGTAAGACCCTGCACCTAAAAAAAAACAAAAACAAAACATGTCGTATGTACTTATTCTCATTATCTAGTTTTTCTACATTTTACAGCATATAGAATTATGGAACATTTGTAAGCTCTTCAGTAAATATAACTTTACCAATAATTTCTGTATTTATATTTGTACAAAATATCATTGTTACCTTATTTTGTTTAATTATTTGTTTCATTTATTTGTTTATTTCTTTAAAAACATCAAAACAATATTTAATTTGCTTGGGAAATTTCCTTGACCTATAACATTTAATAAGGAGAGAGGAATTAATTTGTACATAAACATATGCACTGTATATACACATACTCATGTAGAATAAGAAGTTAATGAAAAATTTTAATTATATGTAATAATTTTGTTGGAATATAATTGAGAATTATTTTAATTAGTAAAACCAAAATTAATTACATGCATACAATAATGAATATTTATTTTTTAAACTTAACAATGGCTATATCAAGCCATTTAAATAATTGTAGGAACATAAACACTTTCACAAATTTAAAGCTGAGAAAATTAAGTAGCTAACATTTATTAATGTGAAAGAAAATTTTGTGGAATGTTTAGAGTATATCCTATATTATACGCATAAGTTCTATCAAGAGACTTTTACACCAATAATTGTCTTGCGTGTCTAGCATTTGTATATTTTCATTATGACTTGGCAGTTTATAAGGAGACACTAAAAAATTCTATTTCTAATTCGTTCCTACAACCTCCAATAAACTTGATGTAGAGCTTTAAAGTGGAGAAATCTGTTCCCGGGAATATCAATTAAGCATAGTAAATACAGATATTTACTGAGAATTTGGGTTTAACTGAAAACATTTCAAGGGAATATTCTAAATTTTGATTATTTGTGCCAATCTCTTTTTGTTCTGTCAAACTGATTTTAGATGAAAGACCTTCAGCACCCAAGTTTTCTCATTGTAGAAAGGCTCTCAACTGAGCATTAAATGAGCAGACTAAACAATTTTAAGGCCTGAAACAGTACACTTTTTCCCTTGAGAAGTTACTTTTAGTACTATGTTTACATTACGAATGATGTCTTCTAGTTTGGTCAGGGTGAAAGTTTTCTGAGCTAAGAGCAACAAAAGCATCCCTCTTTCAGGCAAAAGTCTGTCAGTTCTATGATAAGATTGGAAAGAAATTCAAGACAGCGAATTTCTATTCACGTGTCACCAACTGACATTTAGTTCATAGTGAACTCACAGTATAGTTTATGCCATATGAAATGGTATCACCGTGAAAATCATCTTCCTGTCAAATTCTGGCACCTGAAAATATTTCATGTCAGGTCTCAGCGGAGAAAGGCCTCCCACTTCTTCTCTCAGGAGTCCTCCAACTCTACTCTATCTAGTTTTGGGAAATGTCCTCTGGTATTTACGTAGAGGATCATTCAAATCTCGAAATTCATGGTTTCACTCTTGAGACAACTAGCCATGAGTACTGATGCCTGGTATCTTGCCAGGTGTAAGGTAGTACAGAAGTGGCCCAGGCATTGGAATTTACTAATGATGGCATATTTCAAACATGTCCAAGATACAGTGCTAGAATGGAGTGCTTAAACTCTACAAGAACAGCTCAGTAGAACACATGGTGCTTATTTCCGGGGGGGGGGGCATTTTTAAAGAAACTAAGACCTGGGCTCAGACAGCCCCACTTGCCAACACTCCAATAATATATTAGTGATTTTTATGCTTCCTGTCTCAGCTTTTGGCTCTACAAAGGAAGACTCTTGACAGGTTCATGGAAGAAATGTCTCATTTCACTACAAAAACAGTTTCTATTCCCTAAGCAAGTTAACCTCATTGTGTCCACAGGACAAAAGAGGATCTGCAGAAAGAGATTGTATTTTTCTCTGTGCAGCTCTAGGCAAAACTTTCTGAGCTATTGTGAGCCTCTAGATAGTCTTCCATCAATTGTGATGATAGACAAGTATAGAAATGCTGGTCTGAAAGCTGTATGGCTATTATAGGCTCAGAGAGGATTTGGGTCATCCCACCAGTTGTGCTGCCACTGGGATTCAGATGCTTGATAGCAGAGTAAGGCATATTTAAATTGCCAGTGCAGAACAAGGAAGATGAGTATCAGTTATCTGAAGCAACTCTAGCAATGGGAGCTGTGATTCATCTTATTAATCATTCTTTTGCTAAACTCCACTGGGAAATGTGGGACAGTGGTAGATTAAAAATGCTGCTTCTTCAACATCTATGGAGAAGAACATTCTCATAGAGTATTGGGCAGATGGCACAGCCATGGTGTTCATCATCTCCTCAAGAATGTCACAAAGTGCATTCTGCAACTGGTACCATCAGAACCTGTGTCAGATCAGTTTATATTCACATGGCTTAACTTTTGTCCTTCCTCAGTTTCCTTTCACACATGAGGTCTACAGAGAAGTCTGAAAACTTATGCTCTCCAAAACACCTCGCTCTCTCTTTCTCTCTTCCTCCTTCTCTTCCTCTCCTTGTTTTATTCCCCTCCATTACTCTCCCTCCTTTTCTTCCTTCCTCCTGAGATAGGGTCTCACTATGTAGTTGAGAATCGCCTTGAGCTCACTGTGTTGCTCAGACTGGTCTTGCTTCTCGAGTGCTGAGATCCCAGGCATGCACCACCACAGAGAGCTTATGTTTTATTATTTTATTTCTCACTGATAAATCTCTTACACTTCCAACTTCACTCTGGGTCTGCTTGGTGAAGAACCCAAATCACACAAGGAGATCAGAAATTGTATTCTATTATAGTAGCGTACTTATATTACTTTAATAGGAAGTCATTCATTCATTAAATAAGAAAATAATGCTTCCTATCTGAATTTGAATTTTGTTGAAAGGATGAAAGTAGCTCCAATTTGTTTTTTCAAAACCAGGGATTAAACTCAGGCTCTTGCACTTGCCAGGGAAGTTCTTATTCCACTGGGCCATCTCCCTGGCCCCAATTTCTGTTTTTTCTTTGCAGTACCGGGAATTGAGCCCAGGACCCTGTGCTTGCCATGCAAGTGCTTATTCTACTGAGCTATCTCCTTGGTCCACTCAAATATGTATGATATAAAAAGTATTGGAGGTTGTTCAATTGGTTTTTATCTTTCATTTGTAATTATATCAGTGAAGAATATTTCAAAATATATTAACCAATTTTGATGCTGTTACTTGCAAAATTTCTCATTTGGATTTTAATAGAGAGAAGTTTAGAACAGAGATGTTTAAGCACATTTTTATTTAGTTTATGTTTTCAATTTACACCTTGAGTTCGTTTTGAAATCTATTGACCTCAGATTTGTTTATAAGCATCTTTCCCTGACCACTTCTTCTGCTACAGATTTCATGACAGTCTTTTCCAGGGACACCTTTGGAGAGCACCTTTATATTTTCTGAAACTTCTTGATCTTTTATGAGTGGCTTAGTTGTAGTTTGGCCTTGCAATATTTTTCAGTACAATTTTTCTTCAACAAGTCAATATTTTGTTTTTAGTTGATGTGAAATTTCTGTACTTTGTAATTTTAAGAGTAAAACTGAGATACAGCAAAAAGGAATGCAGTCCAGGCTTTCCTCTTGTTTTAGACATTGATATTATGCTTGCCAGTAACATTCTGAACAGATAGAGAGAAATTTATAAACTTCTTTTTAGAAAATTGGAGCGTATTAATTTAAATAGCATACATAATAAAAGAAACAAACTTGTGAAACAAGAATAATTGGCTATAGAATTCAAGTGTATTAGATCAGTCTCATCTTGCATTTTGTATTTGAAACATCTATATCTATATATAATTTTTAAAATTTTATTTATTTGCTTATTCATTTAGTTACTTGATACAGGGTCTTGCTACATAGCTCAGACTTATTGCAATCTTCCTGTCTCAGCCTTCCTAGTGTCAGGATTATAGTATGAACTACCACACCTGGGACTGGTGGCCAGGATGGTGTTCTGGGGCCTGCATGGCATATGGTACCTGGAATCAAACTCAGGTCTTTGCACTTGCTAGCCAGGCTCTTAAGCCACCGAGCTATCACTTCAGCCCTATATGTGTTATTTTTGTGAAATATATATATACCTATATTTATGAAACATGAAGTCAAATTAATCTGATAACCATTAAAATTGAAAACACTGATATGTCTTAAAAGAGATGATATGCAAATGATATCTGTTTCTCTTCAAGTATTTCATCAAAGATCCCTTGAAACAGAATTAAAAAGGCTAAGAAAATTCTGCTATAACAAAATAAACTCTGAAAAGAAAATGAAACTATGTGAAGTCTTCATTTTCCTATTTCTACTCTTGTAGAAATTTTGAGATTATGAAAGAGTAAAAACATAGTCCTATAGACTCACCTCCAATTTTCCTAATCATTAGCACCTTACATTTGTATGATGCATTTGTGACCAATTATGGACTCACAGATGGACACATTATCATTAAAGCCCATCATTTATTCATTGTCCTTGATTTTAAAGCCTAATGACCTTTTGCAGGAATCCATCAGATACCACATTACCTTTAACTGTCATTTCTCCTTAGGCTTCTCTTGTCTGTGACATTGTCTGTGACTTCCTTTCATTGATGTCCTGGACAATTTTGAAGTGGACTGGACAGATATATTTCAGGATACCCCTTTATTAGAATTCCTCATGCTTTCCCTCAGGATAACCTAGGTGATCAGCTTTGAGAAGGAGATCACAACAGTAATTGCTATTTTTATCCTGTCACTTCAAGGGTGTTGCCAACGTGATTCATGAGGGCTGGTGTTGAGGCTCGCTACCTGGTTGAAGTATTTGTCAGTTTTTCCACTATAAATTTACACTTGCTCTCCCTGCCTACCAGTACTGTACTACTCAGAAGGTATGAGGGGATCTATACATTCAAACTATTGTTCTTCCTCATTAGAAGAAGTGCCTACATAGTTTGTCTGGGATTCTTCAACCCCAGAGATCTATCTATTCACCATAATTTGCTTTGCTTTATTCATTTATTTATAGTTATGTTATACAATAGCTTTTTGTTTTCTACTTGGAGTTATAATATAACACATGAGGTTGTTGCTCTAATCATTGCAACTTTGGGCATTAGAAGTTTTTCATTGATTCTTGTGCCCCAATAGTGCAACACCAGAGGGGGATATGTATGTTCTTTCTTAGTACTTGATTATTTTCCTAACAAAAGAAAATAACTTCAAGCTCAATCTTGGGTATTTCCTATCCTGTTCCTTGAATCAGCTACTTGTTCTTTGTGGCATAAAATTCTGTACATTCTGATTAATGCATACTATGATATAGGCACCATCACAGTGTCATACAGAATATTTTCACTACTCAATAGAAACACTGATTCTTCCACTTAATTATATTAGTGAATTAAAATTTTAGTGCATTAAAATGTTAATAACCTTAGTGTACAAGAAAAGAGAAAATATGTGGCTGAGGAGATAGCTCAGCAGTCTAAGTTCCTGCCTGGCAAGCACAAAGACCTAAGTTTGATTCCTGGTACTGCATGCTGTGCTTGCCCTTGAAACTTGGGTGTGCAGAGTTGACCACAGAAAATGGGCATGGTGGCACATGCCTGTAATCTCAGTGTGGGGAGTTTGAGAAAGAAGGATCATTATGAGTCTGAGGTGTGAATCAAGATCTTGTGAGTAACTAACAAATAAACAAATAAATATAGTGTTTTAGAAAAGAGAGACAATATAAGCATATGTGGAGTGCATCCGTGATCCCAATATTAAGGAGGCTAGAGTCCAAAACCAATGTAATCCTGTACATTATTCTGAAGATCCTTTGTCTGTGTCATACATGTGGATGAGTCACGGCCAATGATTGACCAGTTTGCTCTCTGTGAGAGCCTGAGAGAAAGTTTTCTCTCATGCGACTCTACATTCTGTTGGATGGTTAAGACTTAGATAGAGTCCCCTCAGAGTTTGACTGGTACAACCATTGTGGAGACTCTACATAGGCACACTATAGATCAACTATCACATTCCTGACCTCCACAATGGTTGTACCAGTCATAAGAAACATAAAGTACATGTGTTGGTATATAAGTCTTGCTCTATCTAAGTCTTAACCATCCAGCAGAAAAATATAAAAATGAAGTATACATCGCGGGGCCATAATATTAAGCTGAGCTGCAAGTGGCTATGGTTGACAACTTCTTTGAATAACTCACTATTGTTGTAGAATGCTGCACTGTGTTGGATTATGTTGTCGAGTTCAAGCACCTAAGTTAGTTGAATGATAATGGAGTGTCCACCTTTGACAGGTGTAGACAAAGGATGGGGTGTAGAAAGACAAAATCATGATGTGTGTGTATAGACAGTACAGTTGGGATAGATAACGCTGTGCTTCTACATAATCCTATGAGAGGCAAGATTTGCACTGATGGTGGTTGGACAGGATATTATATCGGCTTCTAGTACTATGTCATCCACTAGGAAAATAATTATTGAATTTTTGATATAATTCAGGTATAAAAATAAGATAAGTAAACAGCTACACTCTTAATTTACTGATAAGAGACATCTGTTATAATAATGTCTGTAAGTATAATATCATATATGCACCTTGTACGATACCAAAACTGTACGAAAACAGTTTTGCAATGTATTAATTTATCGAATCTGTCTTGTTAAGGTGTCTTAAAACTGTCTGATTGATATTTGTACTTCAATAAAAAATAATTTCAGTTTACAATGGAAAAAAAAAACAAACAAAAAACAAAACCAATGTAAGCTGCATAGTGACTCCAAGGTCAGTCTGAACTCTATGATGAGATCCTTCCTCAGGAAGAGGAAGGAAGGAGGGAGGGAAAGAGAAAGAGAAAGGGAAGAAAGAGAGTTTTGGTTAAAGAACATTTTCTCTTTTCATTTTTTCTCTTTTTATGTGTCTGTCTTCTAGGGACAAATTGTTCACACACACCTGCAGAAAATTTCTATTGTCTCATTTACCATTAAATAACTGCTTGATTTTTCAGAGGGGTATTAGTTTTTGAACAGTATATGATAGACTCAAGCATTTAGTCATTAATCTAAGAACCTTAAAACCCTACACTTGAGTCATGGCTAGGGTTTTTATTGAATGATTTCCCATTTGTTTGCTCCAAATTAATTTTTTTTTTCATTATTCTTTGAGAGGAATTCTTTTTTCAGGATACTGTGGTGGAAGCCAACCTGGCCAGAATAATCTTGTTTTATTTTACAGCCTCTATGATCAGAGAAATAAACAATATTTATATAACCTCCAGACTCTGATCAGTCAAGAGTATAAAGCAACTTGAATTGTGTGGAGGCTCAGACACTTAAGCTCGTGTTGCTAAAACCACAGGAAAATTCCCAGGAATTTGTTAATCATTAATATTAGAGGGTTCTCCAGAACTCTACCTTACCAATTCTCATTCACATAAGTGAATTAGAACAACACTGCAGCTGATACAGTCATTAGCTCTAAGGGCAAAACTAGAACCTGAAATTTGTACCCCTACTTTGTTGTGGTCCATGTGGTTGTTAGGTAAATACCACAACTCCTAGAACTCCAGTAAGGACATGCATCCCAGGCATGGATAATAAAATACTGCATACCATTGCCTCATTTGGATTCGAAAGCTAAGTGTGGCACATGGACACTTACCTTTCCAACCCAAGAGACTTGATGTAACTGGAACATTTATAAAGAAAGACTCCTTCAGAATTTGTATATTATTAAAAGTGCTAAGATCAACATGAAAAGTTGTCAATTTGACCACCTCAAAGAAGAACTTGTGTAATGATTGTATCAACTTGTGTAATAATTACCGAACTAAATTATCAGAGTGGTTCTAGTTCTAGATGTGTCCCAAGGAAAATACTGAAAGCAAAATACCCTTCCTGGGTAGACTGTCTCTGAGTGCAATAAAGGGAAAATGAAAACAACAACAAAAAATGTCTCGTATTTCTTTGGCAGAGCTTCAGTCTCCACCTTCCCTTTGTATGTCATATGACTTCCTGTGCTTCAGACACGTGGACTTCTGCTATGTCCTATGCTGAGCTCCAGGCCTGTGACTGAATCCTTCAGTTCTATAGTGCACAGATAGCTATGTTTCCATCCTCCCATAGCTGCCTCTCTGGGTGGTCATTGCAAGCAACCCTGTCGACCTATATTATATGTAATTTTTTTGCATTAAATATGTTTCGCTCATGAGCACTGACTGAGACAACTTGCTTTAGAACAAACCATCATGTCATCGGGTTATGTCTGAGTAGAACTGTGGAGAAATGATGAGTGATGATCTGAACATGTGTATCCAATTATGCTGGCATGCAATAGTGAATAAGAATTCCAGTGACACAGGTTAAAAAATGTACCCCTAGCCAAATTCAGGTGGTCTTCTCTATAATTTTTGATCATAGAGTTCTAAAGATGAATATGTTTGAATGAGTAAGATTAGTAATTTTAACTTTTTTTTTTTTTTTTTTTTTTTTGTCTTTTTGAGACAGGGTCTCACTATGCAGTTCAGGCTGGCCTTAAGCTCACTTTGTAGCTCAGGCTGGTCTCGAACTCACAACAATCCTCCTGCCTCAGCCTCCCGAGTGCTGGGATTACAGGCATGTGCCACCATGCCCTGCTAATTTTAACTTTTTAAGAATCATTCACACCCTGTATGTACACATTTTTCATTGACGTAGTATATATAGTGCTTCACATATATAGGAAACTGCTAGATTAGCTTAGTTTATAAGGTTATCGCTGCATTTAAGCTCATATTTCTCAAGGAGATTAAAGTTTAAGAGTACATATAGCAAAATACAAAACACTTTTTAAGTAATGCACAGGAAATACGAATAATCATACAAGATAAATACACAATAAGGCAAAGAAAAAACCCCGATTATACACACACACATACACTCCAGTTAGATTATTTGTGGCCAGGCTTTAGGAATATTACTTCCAAAACCAATAGAGAGTCAATGTACTCTTAAGTGACTTAAAAGTTAACTTATTTCTATAGGAAAGAAAATATATAAATTCATATTTTCTGTTAGATTAAGTTGGAGTCATAAAAACATAGTTAAATAAAGAAGAAGCCCCAGCAGTCACAGGTCCCACCTTGCGGTCCCAGGCCCAGTGTAGCTCAGCTGGTGAGTGAGAGCTCCAGGCCAGCCATGCCAGAGAGACAGTTCCCAGAGGTCTCAGGTCCCACCTCCTGGTCCCAGACCCAGCGTGGCTCTGCCTGTGAGTGAGAGCTCTAGGCCCACCACATGCCAGAGAGACAGTTCCTAGCAGTCCCAGGTCCCTCCTCATGAGCCCCAAACCAGCACAGCCTATCTGGTGAATAAGGACATCCACTATTCTTTTGGGAACCCAGCAGACCCACCAGGCTCTCCGACCTAGAGAAAGACCTGCCTGAGACACTAGGGCCAACTCCAGCAACTTTCCGAATCCTTGACCCAAAGGCAGCCAAGATAGTGGAAATTTTCACTATTCATTCTGCATCCTGGTTCGGTTCCTGCTCACCTGACCAGGGAACCAACAAAGGGGAATCACAGGAGCTACAACAAAAAGGAACTGAACACAACAGCTAGATCCAGGCCAAGCATAACTGGATAATCTCAAACTTAATAGACTGGCACCTGATCTCATTACTCGATAAGGTTATAGCTCCACCAAAGCTCTACACCAAAGGTCAGAGGTCAGGGCTATATAAAATGACAAAGACAAGGAGAAAAATGCAATCTTAGGCCTTGAGTCCACCAGTAAGTGCTCAGCTGAAATGAATGAATTAACAGATAGGGAAGCAAAGGAACAACAGCAAAAATGTATAGAGGAACTCAGAAGAGAATTAATTCCTGAAATAAAAAAAGAAATATATGAATATATAGCATCTGAAATAAAGAATTAATTCCAGAAACATCAGGGGAAAAACCAATGCTCACACAGAATAAGTGCAGAACACTATTCCAGCTGAAATGTATGAATTAACAGCGTCTGAAGCAAAGAAACAATAGCAGAAAGGTCATGAGGAACTCAAAGCAGAAATAATTTTTGAAATAAAAAAAGAATTCTTTGAAAAAAAAAGAATTCTTTGAAATCATAGCATCTGAAATACAGAAACAAGTCTGGAAATATATAGAGGAAACCCAACTTGTAAGAAACTCTGGACAAAAAGAATTAATAACTACCTCTAAAGAAGACATGGATAAAAAAATAGAGGAGATCAGAAATATGATGCATTCCTTGAATGAGCAATACAGAAAAGAAATAGAATGCATGAAACAGAGTCAAAGAGATATAGAAGAACTAAAAATATCAATCATGAGTCTAAAAACCGTTTGAGTGAAAGCGAAGGCAGAGTTTCAGATCTTGAAGATGCTGATGCAACTAGAGAAAAGGTAAGAAAGAATCTTTCAAAAACAAAGAGCATACAGAAAAAAATAATCCATCACCTGCAAGATGACGCCAGGATGAACAATGTCAGATTAATTCATCTCAATGAAAATGAAGGAGTCAATACAAATGACATAAAAAGAATTTGGGGAAAAGTAATCACAGAAAACTTCCCATATATGAGGAAATAATCCAATATTCAGGTAAATGAATTATATAGAAAGCCAAATAAATTCAACACAAATAAAAACACACCGATAGTCAAGATCGCACAAATCCAACACAATAATAATATACTGAAAGCTGCTAGAGAGAAGAAGCAGATTATATTCAAACAAAAACCCATCAGAATTACAGCTGACTTCTCTATACAAACCATGAAGGCAAGGAGAGCATGGAGTAGAGTTCTGCAAGTACTGTACAAAAACAAATTAGAGCCCAGAGTATTATACCCTGCAAAACTCTCTTTCAAGTTTGATGGAGAAGTGAAATACTTCCACGACAAAGAGCAATCAAAGAATTTCATGATGACAAAGCCATCCCTACATATGCTGCTGAAAGATGTTCTAGAGAGAGACCACAATGACCAGAACTCCATGAATGAGAATGGAAGGAACCCACTAAACAAGAAAGAATTAAACACAACATACAAAGGAGTAAGCAACAGCAGGTAAATATCATGACAAACATTTCAATTATAACCATTAATGTAAATGGACTCAATTTACCAATTAAGAGAAATAGAGTGGCACAATGGATTAGGAAACAAAATCCAACAATAAGCTGTATACAAGAAACACACTTAGCTCAAAAGGACATTCATAGGCTCAAAGTCAAAGGATGGAAAACAATACTACATGCCCCAGCACCACAGAAAAAAGCAGGAGTAGCAATTGTGTTCTCAGAGAGTCTCAATTTCAATACAAGAAGGACCAAATGACACAAAGAATGCCACTATATATTGATCAGGGGAAAAATTCAACAGCAAGAAGTAACACTCATAAATACCAATGCACCAAACACAGGAACACTCAATTATGTAAGATAAATCTGAATGGACATGAAAAACCTAATATCTATAAACACAGTCTTAATAGGAGACCTTAACACTCCCTTATCTCAAAAAGATCGATCAATCAGACAAAAAATTAGTAAGGAAGTAGCAGAACTGAACCAGAGCTTGGAACAAATGGACTTTATTGACATATACAGAGTGTTCCACCCAAACACAGCTGAATACACATTTTTTTCAGCTGCACATAGGCCATTTTCCAAAATACACCACATACTAGTCCAGAGGTCATGCCTAAGTATATGTAAGAAAATAGAAATTATCCCATGCATATTATCTGACCACAGTGCAATGAAACTGGAACTAAATAACAGAAGAAACCAGAAAAACCCACTAAATTCATGGAAACTAAACAACAACCTATGCAGCAATCAATGGGTCACAGAAGAAACTAAACTATTAATTCAACAATATCTACAATTCAATGAAAATTCAAGAATAACTTTCTGAAATTTATGAGATGCAATGGAAGCAGTTCTTAGAGGGAAAGTCATAGCTATGAACTCACATATTAGCAAAACAGAACGGGAACAAATTAGCACCCTAATGTTGCACCTCTGACAACTAGAAAAAGAAGAGCAAATGAAACCCAGAGCACAAAGACGGGAAGAAATCATAAAGATTAGAGCAGAAATTAATTCAATTGCGATGAAGAAAGCAGTTCAAAGAATGCACAAATCAAAAAGTTGATTCTTTGAAAGAATAAATAAAGTTGATAAGCCTCTAGCCATCCTCATCAAAAAGAGGCAAGAAAAAATTCAAGTACATGCAATAAGGAATGAAAAGGATGAAATCACCACAAACCCAATGGAAATTCAGAAGATTATTAGTGGTTATTTAGAGAATCTTTATGCTCACAGAATAGAAGACACAGAAGAAGTGGACAGGTTCCTTGAAAGATACAAATTACCAAAACTAAATCAAGAAGAGATAACAACTCTCAATAAGCCAATAACAGCCAAAGAAATACGAAACATAATAAAAAGCCTACCGACAAAGAAAAGTCTAGGTACTAATGAATTCACAGCTGAATTCCACAAGAAATTTATAGATGATATAATCCCAACACTCCTCAAAATCTTCAATGAAATTGAGAGGATGCAGTCCTCCCAAAATCATTTCTGGATGCAAGTACTATACTGATTCCAAATTAAAGGAAAGACACAAGCAAAGAGAAGAACTATAGGCCAGTCTCCCTCATATACATAGACACAAAAATGCTTAATAAGTTCCTAGCAAGTAGAATACAGCAAATCATCAAGAATATCATAAACCATGACCAGGTAGGATTCATCCTAGTGATGCAAGGATGGTTCAATATTCAAAAATCTATAAATGTAATACAATATATTAATAGACTGAAATCTAAAAATCACGTGATCATCTCAATTGATGCAGAAAAAGCTTTTGACAAAGTCTAACAATTCATGCTCAAAGTCCTACAGAAAATTGTAATAGATGGACTCTACCTTAACATGATAAAAGCCATCTATGATAACCCAATAGCTAATATAAACCTAAATAGGGTTTATAAAAGCTGAAATCTTTTACTCTTAAATCAGGTACAAGACAAGGATGTCCTCTATCACCCCTCCTATTCAATATAGTTTTGGAACCATTAGCAACAGCCATTAGAAAATTGGAAGCAATAAAAGGAATAGAACAGGTAAAGAAGTTAAATTATCACTATTTTCAGATGACATGGTACTTTCCTTGGAAGACCCCAAAAATTTCACAAGAAACCACTAGAACTGATTTGGAAATTCAGTAACATAGCAGGATAAAAGGTCCATACTCAAAAGTCAATAGCATTCCTCTTCACAGATAACAAGCACCCTGAAAGTGAAACAATAGAAACAATACCTTTTACAATAGCACCGCGGAAAATGAAATACTTGGAATTCATTTAAACAAGAAAGTCAAAGATCTTTGCACAGAAACCTACAACAGCCTAAGAAAAGAGATTATACAGGATTTCAGAAAATGGAAAGATATTCCCTGTTCCTGGATAGGAAAAACCAACATCGTGAAGATGGCCATACTCCTAAAATTGCTGTACAGATTTAGTGCAATCCCTATCAAACTTCCACCAACATACCTCCCAGATTTAGAAAAATCATTCCTAAAATTTATTTGGATCCACAAATGACCTAGAATAGAAAAGGCAATCTTGGCCAATAAAGACAAGGCAGAGGCATCACAATTCCTGACTTGAAATTATGCTACAAATCTTAAAACAAAAATGAAAAATAAACAATGTTTAGGAAATTAAATAATAGTTAATTTAAAATTAAATGTTTGAAAACAATTGAACTAAGAAAAAATTTTCATGATAGTAAAGAAATACTAAGAATAAAACATAAGATAAATGCTGGAGTGACAAATAAATGACCATCACTTCTGACAGTTTGAGGATAGGATATCGCACACAGTTCTGGTGTGTTGTGGTCATGGATAATGACCATGACACTTACTGGTGGCCAGGTGTCACTTGTGGAACTATTTCCTTGAAATCTACCCTTAGTCCCATGGCATCTTGACCCATAGGGTGCAAGAGAAGTCCATTTGTAGAGTGTGGTGTTGGAAAAATTATGCCACTGTATACAGAAGAATAACTGAAAGACTACTATTGTATATCTCTAAAACACATCGTATGGTATCTTCTCCTAGTTTTAGAAACTTTAAAAGGTATATTTCTTTTTTCTGTTGACTTTATATTACTTCTTCCCTGTCCTTTATACACACATACACAGAAAAAAAATACGGGTATAACCTGACATAAGATTGGTACTGTTTCTTAGAAATCTTCAATGACTTTTTAAATAAGAGTTCATCTAATATATTAAAATAGTCCTGCACAACTATCACTTTGAGAGCTCTTTGTTGTTCATCCAGGAGTGTACTGCAAGTTCACATGCCTTTTGAATTATGCTCTTTGTTATTAATAAGATCCAAAATGTACATTAGTATTGAGAAAGGGAATAAAGTATTTAAAAAGAAAGAGAAAGTGGGATAGGAAAAGGAGAAAGGGAAGAATGGAAAAGAAAAAAAAATATATAGAAGATAGTTAAGACCCTTATATGATTAATTTCTATTAGTTGTTTTGAAAGACATTTTGTTGCTTATACCATCTGACCTGTTTTTCATGCCCAAATTTTGTAATCTGAGCAGCTACTTTGAACATAGCATTACACAATGTATTAAGCATTGCTGCTCTCTTGTTATCTCACTTTGAAATTTCATGTCATTGTTTTTTCTCTTTAAAAAATAAACTGGCAAAAACTAAATAAAAAAAAGAAATTATACTACAAAGCCACTGTGATAAAATCAATGTGGTGTTGGCAATAAAATAGACCTGAGGATCAATGGAATAGATTAGAACACAGAGGCATCTACGATCACACTCAGCCAACTGATCTTCAACAAAGGGGCCAAACAAGCTTACTGGAAAAATTATAGCCTCTTTAACAAATGGTGCTGGAAAACCTGGCTTTCTATATGCCGGAAATTAAAACTTCACCCAGCTCCATCACCATGCACTAAGCTAAAGTCAGAATGGATTAAAGATCTAAACATTAAAACACAAACAATCTCCTGGAAGAGAAAATAGGAGTCCAAATTCCTCGAATAACCATTCCATGAGCTTCTCAATGTCTCTCACATTTGGCGTTTTCAAATACCTTGTTCAAGTTCTTTGCAGCACAGTGGAATCTGTCTTCTTCAGGCAGGTATGGTCTTTCCTTTTCCATCTGTTTGCTCTGCTTCTGGGTAAACACAGGAAAAGGAAAAGTAGGAAAACTCAAATGTTAAACAAAAGGGACATTTAGAAACTTAGTAAATTGTATTCTCATCAGATATATTTAATTTTTTTAAAATTGTTTAAACAGAGGGAAATAGTATTAAGGAAGTTAAATAACTCTCAGTGAATTTGATGCACTTTATGTTAAAACATTTGCACCATTCATATAAAACCTAATTACAAATGGATTATTTTGTTTTATTTTTGTATTTTAAAAAGTCATTGCAAAATTTCTACTATTTTTTTTACTGTAGAAGTTTGTGAATCAAAGCTAATAGATGGCAAAAGGTGAAATGTCTCTCTGAAGCTATGTGAATATTTTAACTTTCCTGTTAGACCGCTTTTCAGCGATAATCAGATTAAGACAAGAAACTCACCTTAATGCCTCTGCCTGGGGCCAGCACATCTTATCTTCTCTGCAGGATGCTGTTACATTCAGTTGGTAAGTTGATAACTTCGAAATAGTAATTATATGTTCTTTCTTGTCGATTTCAGATTAATTTGTGATTAGCGTAGCTTTGTATCAGTAAGGAATTTTAGATGAGGGTAATGCTAGAACTGAAAAAATAGCACACAGAGCCTAAAACATGACAATATTTATCTCATATTTTTACTTTGAAGGGATGATTTGTATTTGTTGGAACATAAAACGATGTTTCATTCTCAGTAAGGAGTATTTCTTAGAAATATGCTTTAAATACCTGAATAATGATAGCGAAGGTTAAAATATCATGTTAAATGTCCAAAGTAGGGTTTTTTTAGAGTAAAGAAAACTGTATCTTTGGTTACAAGTCATGTAGCAACAAGCACTTTTATTGAGCATTTATTATGTGATACATATTATACTAAATTTTGTGGGGGGCTGATCAGATAGCTCAGTGGATTAAAGTGTCTGCTTAGGCAGACGCAGGGGCTGGGGGTTCAATCCCAGGCCTTTCTTGCCAGCTCCGCTCCTGAGGGGAGCTGAGACAGCAAATGAGATTGGGTGTGGTGGTGTGCACCTGTAATTCCAGCACTTGGGAGGCTGAAAAACAGCAATGATTACTACGAGTCTGATATGTGTAAGGAGACCCTGTAGACCCTGTACTAAATACATACAAAATAAATAAATAAATTTTGTGCATGTTATTTGATACTTGCATTGATCTTATGAATATACTATTGCCTTTATTATTATTATTCTGAATATAAAATTGTAGCCAGAAGCTTAAAGAGTTAAAAATAAGCTACTTATATGCATGAACAAATAAATGGAAAAAAAATACAAATGGCAGGCACAAGGCTCATGCAGTTACAGAATATGCTAAGTCTTCATTTTGTGATTAAAAAATCAACTGCAAGAAACAGAATGCTTTCAATACATGGAAACTGAGAGTGGAACAGTGGTTCTAAGAAGCTGTGAAGAAGGGCAAGTATGTAAAATGTTGTTAATGAGTAACAGTGTTGCAGTCAGAAAGAACTTGTAAATTCTTTTGTGCTAGAATAAAATAGAAAGAATATATATCTCAAAATATCTAACAGAAAATATATTTGAATGTACTTACCATGTATTATACAATTTCACTGTTTCTAGACACAGTACTTGACACACATAGTTTAAAGCAGATAATATTTCATTTGGCTTGTGTTTCAGGAGATTTGATTCACCCTTTGTGAGCTACAAAGAATACACATCACGGCAGAAGCACTTGGATGGGCAAAACTGCTTAGTTCATGCAGGCCAGGAAACAGCAGGGAAAGTGTGACAGAAGGCAAAGAACTAGGGGACCTGCTATGGCACCCACGGCTGCACTCCATGACACACCCAATCATACTCTAGTGTGTTCTACTTGCCTACTTGGGGAATGCCAAAGTCAATTAAGTTTGGTTGAATAATACCCAAATGAATTGATCAACACAGTTTGGGATATGGAAGACCCACCTTTGGGAGGGAAAAGTAGTTACCTCAATGGTTCAAAGGAGAAACCCAGAAAGAAGGTCCATTTCTGTTTCCATAGAAGAGCTCTGTGGAAACAGAAGTCATGACCTTTTCTTCAGATGCCATCTCCTGCCTTCCAGCTCAGGTGCTTCAGTCTTGCAGCGCAGACCTTTCAGATTTCCATAGTAGACTTTTCAGCCTCTTGATATGGATATGCCCCTGCACGGGGACACTACAAACAGCTCCAGGCCTAGGACTGGATGCTTCAGATGTTCATTCTATAGATCTTTTGTACTGAACCAGACTTGACTGTGCATCACCATTGTGAGCCAATCTTATAAATTCTTTTGTTTTTATGTATGTAGTACCAGGTCTACAATGTCTCCATACACAGATAGGACTTGTAGTGATCCTCCTGTTTTCAGCCTCCCAAGTGCTGGGATTGCAGGCATTTGCCACCAAGTTCATTCTCATTTAGTGTCTTAATGTGCCTCAGGGGCTAGGGCAAGCATGGCATGCTGGGAAGTGAATCATGGTCGCTGTGCCTGCCTAAGTAGGTGCTTTAGTCTGTTGAGCTATCTGGCTGACCCTTATCTTGTGAATTCTTGCATATTTATATATTGTGCATTAAATATGTTCTGACTTATTCATACCATCCCCCCCTCTAACTTGTTACTTCATGCCCAAACACATGTGGCAAAACATAGCTTAATCTAGAAAGAAACTCAATTTCATCCTTTGAGCAACTGAAAATGCCATGATTATTTCCCCAAAGTCTCAACATGTCCAGTAATTTTTAAAAGCTCATGTCAAAGTCTTTTCTGAGGCTCAAAGCAAATATCTATCTCTGTAAA
Source organism: Ctenomys sociabilis (assembly GCA_004027165.1). Classification (NCBI taxonomy): domain Eukaryota; kingdom Metazoa; phylum Chordata; class Mammalia; order Rodentia; family Ctenomyidae; genus Ctenomys; species Ctenomys sociabilis. Next base: position 23,198 of record PVKA01005615.1, on the reverse strand, counting down.
GATAAAACAACAAAAAATAAGTTCCAGAATTCTAAGATGCAATGGCACAAAGTACACAATCCCCTTCTGAAAAAGAAGAGTAGGAGTAAAGGAAAGAATCAGACCAAAGAAAGATCAAAACCCAACAAGTCAGACAATAAGGTTAGCAGGTCTAAGGCCAGCATACAGGGTCTCACAGTGGTAAGAAGTGAGGTTCGGCCCACAGGGCCTTTCTATTGGGTTGGCTCCACACATGGCCTGCAGCTTTTCTTAACAGGCATTTTATGTTCCCGACATCTCCTACGTGCTGGGCTTTCCACTGCACCTTTGACTTCCTTGCTGGAGCTTCACTTATCTGAGCAGCTTCCGGCTTTGGTGGCCAGGCCTGCTTTTGTAGTCTGAGTGGAAGCCTCTGTGACATAGCAAATCATGTTACATGCTGGTAAAACAGAAGACACTGGGATGTGCTGTCCGTGAAGCTTGTGGCCAACATGTCGTCAGAGGCCTCAGAGTGCCTGGATGGCTCTTCCCTAGGAGACACTTACTGAGCAGGTACTCATGGGCTTTCTGCTCAAGTAAATGTTTAGGGTGCCCTGAGTATTTAACAAGTGGGGTATTACTGACTTATGATTTACCTTGAAGAATTTTGAGGTGTTGTGTTGTTGTTTCAAAAGTACTTAGTTTCTTTTTCAATGGCAATTTCTTTCACAACTATGCTTCTTTTGGTTCAAAATTTAAACTTCTATTCTTTCTATACTAAAATTTGAATTTTTTAAATTTTTCTGCTCTGGTTTTTATCCTCAGTTGTCAATGTAAATATGGCTACAAGCAGGCAGCAGTCCACCTACCACAGCTTGCATGTCGGGTTGTCTTTGGATATCTTTTACCAGATCTGTTAATCTGTCACTCTTAATCTCAGTACCTGGCAAAGTACCAGGATATGGGCAATTTTATACAAATTTCTGCCGCTGTGTCACATACACATGGCCTCTTGGGATGACCTTGTTCCTAACTGACCTTTTTCCTAATGTGACCTCACGAGCCTGAGTGGCTAACTGACTATCTCTGAGCAGTCACCCTTCAGCTTTCTAAGGTTTTTCTAAGCCAAAGCCTTACAATGATCTAAGGCTTCTTTCTCCCATCTGCATCTCCAAGCCTCTCAAGATTCCATTCTGGATCTAGTTCTAAAGTTTTCTAAACCTCATCAGTAAGGCATGATAAAAAAACTAGGTAAGAGATGCACCAACTATGATTGTTTTATATATAAATGAATCAAAACACACCATTTTAATAGATATGTGAAGGAATCTTTAGTTAATTTCATCAGAATAATAATTGCTGTGTACTGGGAAGCTCACATAATCTCCAGGTGAGCTCCATTCAGGATACCATGTCACCCTCCAAAAACACAGTAGACATTACCTCGGGAGGTTATATAGCAGGGGATCAATCCACTGCTGCATAAAAATCTCCTGGGCACAGAACTGTGTCATACCACTCCCTCCCCTTTCCATTGCCACTGCCTCTGCGAAGCTGATGGATTTTGTTGTGCTACTCCCTCACGTTATTCCATTCTGATTACATCACTCTCGAGTGTCTAGGGGAGTCTAAATCCAAGGGAGCATGGGCTCTTTCACGACATGCCTTCCCAAAGCTGCATGGAAGCTTCTATTTCTCCATGTCCTAGGATTTTTATGTTTGTACACACAGTGTCTAATTTGCACATGGTTGTTCTTTCATGTATCCTATTTCCCAGTGTAGTATGCCACCTTTAGTCCACAGACTATGTCTAGGCTTCCGTGTGCCTACCTAAAATCTAGATATGTAATGGATCGCCATTGCTTTTGTTGATTGAAAGAGCCAAACCTCTGTTGGAATGATGGCAAAACAGAGATAGAGGGGATGGGGGCAACCAAATTTCTTGATTCATGCTCCAAAGCTTCTCATTATATGCTAACAAATTATTATACATTTATAATTTGCTTTTTCTTTCTATTCATAGAAAAACCTTCTTTCATATATTCAATTGTATGTTTTTTTTTTTTTTTTTTTTTTTTAAATGGTGCCTTTCCTTTATTCATGGAAATAGAAAGTAGGGGCATTCAAATCTCACTAAAGTAAAAAATAAAATTATAAATATTAAAGATAATAGCTAAAAATCATTCATCATCTCTTTTTTTGTATTCCTGAAAGATGGCCTAGAGGAAGACAAGAATCCAAAGCTTATGAAAGTCTCTGTGCTTAATCCCACCGCCCTATGCCAGGACTCTGTAGTTCTCAGCTGTGCTGTGCGTTGGCCTCCTCCCTTGCACTGCCATGCTGCAGTGTGTGATGCATACAGCTCTGGGAAGTGTAGACTTTGAGCTTTGCTCAGTGCTCGTGGAAGGAGGGGGCTGTCATCTGGGATCCTTCAGAAGTCAATGCAGGTATTCAGAGATTGGTTCATTCCAGCACAAAGTCAAAATGTTTTGTAGCATGAGTGTGGAAGTGAGAGGTAATGCAGGAAACAGTGAAATTAGGGCCTCCTTTAAACACTTTTCATTAGAAGGTAGAGGCAATCTGGGCCAGGAGAATTTTGTTACCACTATTTTTTTTTTAGTCTTTTTATTTATTATTGGGAAGAGGGTCTTTCTACGAAGCTCTGATTCATGGTGACCCAGCTGTCTCAGCCTCCCCAGCTCTGGGATTACAGATTGCTCCGACGGTGTAGGGTTGGCATGGAATGCAGTACCTAGGGTTGAACCCGGGTCCTTGTGCTTGCCCTCCAGGTACTTAAACCACTGAGCTATGTCCAAGACCAATGTCACTATTTTTAAGAGGAAATAAAAAACAATTTCATACATTGATGAAGTGATGTAGAAAAATGATTATTATTGATGACACAGGCCAGTGTATAGGATTATGTGAATAAGAGATATAGCTTATCAACACTGAGGAGGAACTCTTTGCACTGAAGCTCCAAAGATGTCCACCTGGAGTAGGAGGAAAGTAAACATTGAATATGCACATAGACAGTGATAAATAGTGGATAAAGAAGTGAACTTTCACAATGTGTCCTCCTCTCTTCATAGTAGTAGGAAACAAACAGAAAGACAGTAGTAAAAGAGACTTGACATTTTGAAGAAAGTGAAAAATGGTGTAAACCACTTATCTAGGAAAGAATAATAAGAAGTGACTCAGGAAAATAAATTCACATTATTAATCAGGATGGAAGCTTCCTTGAGCTCACAGGTGAGGCTTCCTTGAGCTCAAATCAGGATTTGATGCTTCCTGAAAGGAAACAATCTTGAATCTTCTTATATGTAAAATAAATTATATACCTTGCATATGATCTAGAGTTCCCCTCCCACGCATTTACCCAAGGGCAACAAAATATTTTGTTTCTAAAAATTGCCCAGAATCTTACATCTATTTGCATAATAACTAAAAACTAGAAACATCTTTGATGACTTTAAAAAGATGATTGCACTATAAAACTCCAATATTATGAGGACCTTCATGCTGCATTTCATAATAACTCATTAATTTGCATAGTTACATATTTGCAATTTTGTGCATATCTGTAACACCTTTTTTGTCTTCTGGATAACAGCCATAGTAATAAGTTAAAGGTGATAACCCATTGTAATTTTAATTTACATTTTTTAAAATGATTAATGATATTGTGTATTTCTTCACATAACCACTGGCCATTTGTTTGATTACTTTTGAGAAATGTGTATTCCAATCCTTTTCCCGTTTTGATACGAATAATTATATTTGTATTGTTGAGTTTGCTATATAAAATTTGAATATTAATCACTTATCAGATATATAATTTGTCGATAGGATTTTATTTTATTCTGATAATTGTTTCCTTCACTCTTTAGAAACTTTCTGGCTTGAGATGATGTCCACTTTCTTCTCTGTTTCTTTTTATTGTCTTAGTTTTGAGATCATATCCAAAAACTCATTGCCCAAATATATTCTGGAGTGTTATACTTTTTTCTGATCAAGATTTTGTAGTTTCAGGTTTAAAATTTAAAGTACTACGCATTTGAGTTGCCTTCTTTATAAAATGAAATACTGGATCTTGTTTTGTTTTCTGTATGTACTCCTTTTATCCAAAAGAATTTGTTGAGAAGGTAGACTGTCATGACATTAGTGTTTGGAAAAGCATTTAGTTCTGAGTCTGTTCTATATTATTGGCTTGAGCACATGTTTTATACCTGTGCCATTCTGGTTTTGCTAATGTAGTTTTGTCTAAGATTTTTAAGTAAGATAGTGGGAGGCTTTCTACTTTACTATTCAATCTTTTATAAATTTTGGAATCTTCTCTATTTCTGTCTTGATTTTGATGCATAGTTTGATTAGGTTATTTTCCACAGAAAATAAAATTAATATCTTGCGCACTGTCTGGATTATATGGCTTCTCTAGAACTATTAAACATAATCAATATATAGAATCAAACCAAAGTTTTCAACTGGAAAATGAATAAATAAAATGTGCTATGTATACAAATTGAATATTTTTCAGCCATAAAATAATACAACTATATCATTTAGAATATTGAAAAATCTAGAGAATATTTTGTTAAGTGAAGTAGACCATGTGCAAAAGTAAATATCATGTAATCGTACTCATATATGTTATATATTATATACATTATATAATATGATCTATATATATATTTTATATGTTATATATAAAATCTGAAAAAAGTTGATCTTGTAGAAGTAGAGAAGAATGATGGTTGCTCGAAGTTTCATTGATTAGAATTGGTTGCAGGAAAGCAGGTTATGTGCAGATTTTGATGAAAGGATACACATTTATGTTTAGATAAAAAGAATATCTATTAATAATTGTGTATAGGATAGACAAATATACAGAGCCACAGAGTATATAAATGATTTCTTGAGGCTGGAGAATGAGACAGGGATAACAGGTGAGTGGAACTAGGTAGAATGGTTGTAAAGTGCTGGAAAATGAGAAGTTGTAAAAATATTTATAAGATAAAAAGTTTTCCAACATTAGCTATGACAAAGGTGACACAACTCTGAGGTTGTACTACACACCACCAGATTGCACCCTTTAAATGACAATTTTGTCGAATTCATGAGTACGTAGTGAAGTTGTTTTTAAATGGTGGTCATGGGGGCCAGGGAGATGGCTCAGTGGAATAAGCAGTTCCCTGTCGAACAAAAGAGCCTGAGTTCAATCCCCGGTTCTGCCAAAAATATAAATAAATAAAATTAAAATAAATAAATAAAAAATCAATGGTGGTCATCTATGGGCTGGCCTGATAGCTCAGTGGATTAAAGTACCTGCTTATCCAGAGTTCAGGAGCCAAGACTTAACCTCTAGCATGTTGTGCAGGGCACACTGAAATGGTGATTGCAACTGGGCGTGGTGACACATGCCTGTAAACCCAACGCTTGGGAGGCTGAAAACAGGAGAATCACTATGAGTCTGATCTACATAGTGAGACTCTGTAGAACCTGAAGACCCTGTTCTAAATATAGATAGATAGATAAATAAATAGATATAAATGGTGATCACCCATACGATGTAATATTTTTCAATAATAAGAAAAGATTGATGCACACAGTATCACTTACTTGTCCCAATCCTCTTGTTTACAGCTTCCTAAGAGCTGGGATTACAGGCATGTGCCACCACTACCTGTCTCTTGATTGTTGTCTCAGCACCTCCCAGAGGTGGGGCTGGCACAGCAGACTGGGGTTCTGGTCCCAGGGCCTGACCATGCCTGCTGGCAGGTGCTTTATTTCACTGAGCTATTTGGTTGACCCTTGACTCTTTAATTTGGAATAAGGAAAGAAGGCAAGTTTAAAAAAGCAACACCGTATTTGTTCATTTAATTATCACTGAACAGACAAAACTATGAAGATAGAAAGCAAGTCAATGATTAGCCAGCATTTAGTTTTGAGGAGAGATTTTGATGGTAGAGGTTCGTTTTGGGATTTGTGGTGTACTTTAATACCTATGGAGCACTGTAACAAGGATGACAAAAGAGGAGCTAGCAAAATAAATTTTGGAAAATCATGTTTGACTGGATAGTATAAAGCTTATGGCTAAGGTAATGTTTATAAAGAGTATACCATATTTTGCAAATTTGTTTCTGATAATGGTATGTTTGAGCAATTCTAAAATCACATATGTAAATACAGAGTAGAATGATTGTCAAATTTTATGCATTTGGAGAAAGAGTTACCAATGAGCAAGGAGGGAATGCTGAAATAAATAAGGTGACGAGCACTGAAGGTTGAAGTATAGCATGAATCATTTAAGAACACACTGAGGACAGGAATACTACAGAAATCAATGCACAAATCTATATAAAAGTATTCACTTTTGTGTATGCTTTCCAACCTCTATTGATTGAAAGGACCTAAAGAAATTGCATATTTATAAAAGTGTGCAGAAGCAAAGGGACAGAACTTGTTTACAATATACCACCCTCCAGGAAATATTAGAGCAGTAGTTGATTTTGGAACAGAGAAAAGTAAAGAAGAAAAGACCTTGAAGCTTCTTATCATGCCAGGAATTAAGGAAATGCCTATATAAATAAATAATGAGAGCACAATGAAAGAATGGTGAAATCAAATTAAAGTTTCTTCCATTGGCCAAAACTGAAATAATTTGAGCAAAGCAAATGATGATTGTATTGAACTGTAACTCAGAAAGAACAAGAAGTGTATGCACAAATCCATACTAATGATACAGTAAAAATATAACTAACAAATTGTTAGATATCAAATGTTCCAGGATTGTGGTCCCCCAGTGAATAATTAATTTAGGAAACAGAGGAGGAATTTAGAAGGGTTTCATGGGACATGAGGAGAGAATGGCTCCTGAATTTCCAGGAGGAGTTTCAAACAAGGTGATATCATGGCCCCTTGCAGGAGTAATTTATGCACCAAAGTTGCAGTTGAATACAACATGGGCCAAGCTTCTATCAAACTAGAGGATTGTAAGTATAACTTCGTAGCTAGTATTGATCCAATAGGAAAACAAATCACATAGAAAGGATACAAATAAAGAACAAGTTGGGGGAAGGGATGGGTCCAGATGTTCTTGGCATCCACCTAGATAATGGGTGTGGATCTGTACTTATTAGACCAAGTGATGCTAATTACAACATGGCATGTAGGTCAGACCATTGCATCTTTACCTAGAGGCTTGACCACTGTATGTATCTATAGTTTCAATTCTGATGCATTTATTTTTCACTGACTGCCTTGACACCAGAGATTTCTTTGGCTCTATGCAATTTTAATTTTCATCTAATTTAGTTGTCTGTAATACTAATATAAAGCACTAATTGAAAATGTGTTTACAAGAGGAAGGGAAAACTCTCCCTTGCAGACAATGTCAACTAACAAAATTTAGAAATGATAAGGCAATTAGAAAATCCCCATTGCAGTACAACACAGCAAAGTCTACAGGAAAAAACACCACATTGGTACATGTGAGAATTACTGGGAAAAAATTAAGAGCAAGTAAAATACTAGACTACACTTGAAACTATCTGTTTCTCAATTAATTGACTCCAAAGGAAAAACATATAGAAGAAAAACATAGGGAAAAAAACTTTCCTTAGTGATCAACATTAAACTCATCAGTACCAAAGTGATGCAATGTATCTCTTACATTGATGCACTGAGAAAAAAAACATGCTGTTCTATGTAGATCTTCCTGCAAGTACATATCTTCCATAGAGTCATATAAAGGGTACACATATGCAAGTTAAAGGATGTTCTACAAAACTCTCAACCAGTAAAAACTTTTTGAAAACATCTTAGTTATGTAAATGAAGGAAAAATGAAGAGAAAGACCTCAAAGGATAGTACATGCAACATGACTGGCTACTGTGCCAATGCATCCTGGGCTCGAGCCTGGAGCAGAAATAGACATTATTGAACAAGAGATGAAAAACAACAGAAGTGCTTCATTTCTTCACTTGTTAACCCAAGTGTGACCAAGATGAACTTTAGAACTTCTGGGGACATGATAGGATAAAGGGAAACAATACCTATGAATAGTGACAGAATTATTTTATTTCAGTTTGGTTTTTAAGGTGTCATCGTGTTTATTCTGATTTTCAAGCAGAAAAAAAGCAGATTTATGCCTGTCTTTCCATAGTAAGAGACCTAAGCCTGTGTTCAAAGACTTCCACTGAGCAGCTCCTCCAGAACAAGGGGGTCTGAAGTATCTTTAACCAGCAATAAAAAATAAATTATAAACTTTTATTTAGAATTAAATCAAATACATCAGTATCACAAACACATTAAACTTCAAGAAATATATCGCTAATATGAAGTGAACATTTATTTGCACAATCACAACATGCAGACAAACCCAGGAGAGAGGACCAACTCTGTTTCCCCATGCAGCGCACTGAGGGGACTGCCACCGCGGGGGCTCCCTTGGCAACTGTGCCAGTACCTCTCCTCACCAGCAGGCTTTCTCTCAATTGTTCAGGTCGTGAAACAAGCATCAGGCCTCTTGGAGGCAAGCGGAACGCCTTGGTCTCACAATCTCCAAGCCCAAAAAGCTGAAGGTCGGGAGCGAGGCAGCTCTGTCCTCCCGGTTCTTATGGAAGCAAATGAAGACACGGTCGGCGTGGAGCTGCGCCTCTACGAACTCAAGGAGAGCTGCGAGACTGTCTTTACTCCCCTTGGGCAAAAGGCTGCCCGGGATCTCAATGGCAAGGCTGCCATTGCTCCACACGGCTCTCCAGGTAATGTGTTTGGCATCCGTGAGCCTGGACTGGTATTTAGGATTCTTATCTTGTTATTAAATGTTAGTGCCTCTGTAACATTCAGCCGATTATCAGAGTAAAATAAATTAGCTGAAAGACTGAGATCCGGCTGACAATTCCCTCGTTCACCTGAGATCTTCAGGGCGGAGCACCGCCGAGGCCCTGGATCCAGGTGACTACTGCGACTGCCCGAGACCCTGGAACTCTCACTGCGGCGGCAGCTGTGGCTATGCAGACTAAGAAGTGCCATGGCGTGGCTGGCGTGAATGGTGGCACTAGGCTTATCCCCTTCCTCCCTTCCTTCTCTCTGGCGAAGAGCAGCTGTTGAGGATCCGCTGGAGGGAGGATTTCACTCTCTGGCCATGGGGCTCCGAAACCAGGAAACACTCACTGCACCTCTCTGTGCCGACAATACTGCTCGCCTTTGGCGACAAAATCTATTTTAATTTGAAAATTTCTAGATAATCAAATCATCAGTTAGGTTAATATGAATCATCTTCACTCAGTTTAATGATAATTTTTGTATTCATATTATTTGACCAACTTTTTTCCCTTCTTTCTTCTTCCAAAAGTAAACCACTATTTTGGGTGATTCATGTCACAGGCAGAAGTTATATACTGGAAATTGGTGCCTTTTGACTATTTCTTTTCCAGCAACATCTCTTTCACAAATTTTATTTTCCTATGCTTGCAGCTTTTTTCCCTGTCATTTCCTCAAAATTCATAGATCATTTTTAGGGATATAAGATAAAATATAAGACAGAATTATTTATAAGCGGGGAATTCAAACACATCCAGGATTTGAACAGAGCAGCTCAACAGTTATTTGGTGAAAATCATGAAGCCTTCTAAATACCAATGAGCGATGTACATTTTAGCTACTGATTTTTGCGGTGTGGGTGAACCAGCCTAACCATAGTACTCTTCTGTGCTCTCTAGATGGCACATATCTTCTTTAAACCCTCAAAAACTCCCTGTTGAAAGAGTCCTAAGGTTTTCTAAATCACTCACATGCCAGTGGAAGTTCTTTGAGATGATACCATGTTTCATCACCACTGTCATTTGAGAAGTGTGGAAGGTCTTCCAGAGGCTTTCAAGTCATGGCAACATAATTCTTGTTCCCTGTTATCCTTCTATTTTTAAGACCAATATTTAATACGTAATAGCTATCTTGTATCTGTAACCAATATACTTAACAGAATTTATGACTATCGCTGATTTTTTCAAGTGTGACTTACATCAAAGTAGGAGATGTCCTATTTTATTTTCCATCACTGTCTAAATACTTAATATTCTTGTTTTCCCTTTTTTGTGACATTAAAACGTATACAACCTGGCATGTATTGGAAATGTTTGATATTCTTTTTAGTGAACCCAATTTTCCCATGTACTAGTCACTCCAGCATGATGGAGACAAAGTATCTGATACCCTCACCTTAAAATAGGGACAGGGTTATGTTAGCTCATAGTTTCAGTGGGATCAGTTGATGGTAAATCAGCATCAAGACAGAAAACACACAGCAGAATGGCAAAGCAGAGGAGAGCTGCCCATGTCATGGTGGACAGAAAGCAGAAGGAGGCAGAGAGAGAGGAAGAGCTTGGGACAAGAATAGAAGCTTCTAGGCTGCACCTCTTGTGATGCACCTCCAGCCATCCTCCCACATTCTGACTGCACCCTCAACTACCGAACACATCAATAGACAAATCTACCATTGAGGACACTGCTGCCATAATGCAAGGACATTATAAACATCCCTTTCACAAATTTTAATTTTGAAAGATGTTTTAGATGTAACTTATTATACCACAGTAGTATGAACTATTCTAATAGCTATAGTTATTGTCTGAAATATATTTTGATTCCTTTGATTGGCACTATATCTCTCTAATACATATGTTTTCTTCTTTGTGTTGTTCATACTCCTATACACATTGTGTTTTCATATTGGACTATGAATTTTGTATTTATAATTGCTTATATCTTATCTAACATCATATATAAGTGCTAAATCTTCAAGTGTACCACAATATACATATTGAAAGTAATTGAAGAAATGGATTTGATACATTTGTCAATAAAAATTCTTCAATAATAAAAGTGTATTTTTTGGAGGGGAGATTTTTTTTTTGAGACAGTTTCACTATATAGTTTAGGCTGGCCTTGACCTCACTTTGTAGTCCAGCCTGACCTCAAATTCACAGTGACCCAACTGCCTCAGCTTCCCAAGTGCTGGGATTACAGGCAAGTGTCACCACAACTGCCTTCATTTACTTTTGTTTTGACTTTGGCAACAAAAATTGCTGTAATTCCCCACTCCCTGTCCTACTTTCATATTCATTCTTCCCTTTCTCAAAGTACATATCACTCCTTCCATCAATAGATAGGCAATACTTTGTCACCCTTTGAATCTGAACTGATTCTGTGAATCATTTGAAGGCCCACATACGGGAGAGGTTCCATTTCCTACTACCTAGGAGAACATAGGCAATCCATCTCTTGCTTTCCCCCTCTCTTTCTATCTTCCCTTTTTCTCCTCTTCCCTCTCCTTTTCTTGCTCCCTCTTTTTTTCCACTCCAAGCCAGGTCTTGTGAGCAAGATTTACTTGACCTGCTAGAGGAAAAGTGGCAGAGAACAAAACCAACTGAGGCAATTGTAGATCGGCCAATTGCCACCCACTACTGGTCACCACTTCATCGTATATTCATGAAGGAGCCCAAACAACAACCTAGACAACTCTGGATAATAAGAACTTTCAAGGAGGCAAATTGACCTGTAAGCAAAATTTAATAAACATGTATTGTTGCATGATGTTGATATTTTTGTTACACAACATTATGAAGGCAAAAGATACAAATACAGTAGAGAATAACAGAAGTTTATTTACATCAGCCCTATGTATCATATAGATGAATTTGTGATACTGACTTCACAGCAGTCTCTCTACCAAACTCTCTCCTTCACTATAATTCCTCAGTCAACACATCAGTATCATTCAGTAGGACAATAATCATAGCTTAGTAAATGCAAAGTGAATGTGTAGTTTTTAAATTTCTAGTCAAACTCTGTGCTTTGGAAGTAAACGTGTATACTAAATCTGATTTATAAACTCCTCTTTCCTTTGTTTACAATATTTTCTCCAGGGTCTTTAGATAACTTGTACATCCCATGTACTTCTAGAACCCCACTGATGAAAAGGTGGTAGAGTCACAAATACAAATTTATTTACAGAAAGGTTGTAGCAAAAGCCATCATAACTGATTAGGTGGCATCTGCTGGCTCCGTGGTACAAGATTGTTTCCATTCATACCTTGCAGATTTATGGAATCAGCTTTACCAGCAAGTCACATCATAGGCTGACCACTAGTCCACAAATTCATTTACTCTTTGCTTGACCGCAGACTATCAAATGCAGTCAAATAATCCTCTCTTACCTTTTAAGAAGAAACTATAAAAGACAATGGCACAGGAAAGCACTGGGAAAATCTTGCTCATCATGTCATTTAGAAAACTCCATCCAATGTGAAGGCAATCCTATCAGGTTGAGATGTAGAATACTGGAAGTTGATTTTCAAAGGTAAATGACAGTTTGCCTTCTGTTCTATCCTTGTCTGGTGGTCAAGATTCAGATTGTGATATCTGATCTTGTGTCAAGCAGCCAGCTGATTTAGTGAATCTACATCACTAGTAACCCTAACCCTAGAAAGATAAAACAATCTTACTTGTTACAGTAGTTCTTATGTACAGAACTGCTGTGTGTATCAAGTGTGCTGACCACCTAGGATGTCAGAAACAACAAATACCTTAAGCAATGTTATAATGCTAAGAATAGCTGGTATTAGTCTAACAGTTTACAGCGCTTAATTTTGATACTGTGAGAAAGGAAGGTGAGAGATATGGCAAGGTGCTGCCACTTTTCTCCTTTCCCTACCCATGTCAGACAAATTTTAGCATTTGATTTATTTTTGGCTCCCTTGTCCCACCCAGAGACAGATAGAACAGTAGTAGTCCATCAAAACCTTTGTCTGTTCTCCACACATTTAAATTCTATTATCTAATATATATGAGACATCGTACTTGGTATTTTCTTATTCTATCATAGAAATAACTGTACGTCTGATGTTATAACCCATATTAGACATGAACAAGGAGAGTAAAAGTATGTTTAGTAGATTAAATCCAAAAAGAGTATTATAATAGTTTAGTCTGTGATGTGCATTAACTTGTGAAAATATTTCCGTACCATAAAATATTATATAATTTGGCCATGGTTAAATTAATGTTTTTGTTTTATGTGGAATGGCCAACCTTCTGGAATCATGTTATATCAGAAAAGGCCTCCAATGTGCAGTGGTATAGCACATCTGTTCTGTTCCATTTTGTATTGTCATTTGGTGACTATTTTCAATTACAATAGGTAGACATAACATATCTGTAAAGAAAACATAACAAAACTCTATCTTTGCAGAAATCAAGCACACTGGCCATGGCATGATGTACACGTTATTCTAAGTTCCACTGTATAGATCTAAAATTTATGCCTTCTCTGTGATGCAACACTCAGCATATTTGAAATTATCAGTTAGTGTACTATATGAATGTGTCTATATATTGTTCGCAGTCCAAATAGTCACTATTGTGATGTTTCAACACACTTAGGAGTACCTGATTATGCTATATTATCGATCCTCATGAAGCCATCCCTAAGTGCATCAGCTTTTAAAGTCCATTTGCCATATAAGGCTGAAGTACCTAGACTTATATACTTTGGTCCTGACCTATGTTAACACCCAGATTCTTGATAATAATAATAAAATTCTAGCGATTATCTGATGCAAAGAAAACTCAATCAAAGCTATTATATATCAGTATTATAATTGTTAAAAATATTATGTACATTTTTTCATTCAATCAACAAAATCAAATTTCAATTATTTCCAATTTTTCTTATTAGTACGTTTTTAATACAAACATCCATTGTGGTGAATTTTATACTCACATACTCTGATAGTTTTATACTATGTTTTTCTCTACATGGAATACCTTAATTCTATATATTTCTCCTACTTCTCTTCGCTGGCTTCCTGTCCCCTTCCCATTTGCAATGGATCTATCCCATGCTTTCTCTATCCATCCTTCATTTGTTCATCCTTTTCCATCCTATCTATTCATCCTTTATTTATTTATACTCTGACTTCCTCGAATGAGAGACGTCTACAGCATTTAGGTTTGCAAGACTGGCTAATTTCCCTGCATATTATATTTTCTAGATATACCCATTTTCTAACAAATTTATTCTTCTTTACAGTTGAATAATATGCTCTTATGTACATTTTTAGTTTTTGATGTATTTTAGAACAAGGTCTTCAGGGCCTCACTACACAGATAAGACTCATAATGATCCTCCTGTTTTCAGCCTCCCAAGTTTTGGGATTACAGGAATGGCATGCCAGCAATCAAACCCCGGTTTCTGCTCCTGCCTAAGCAGGCACTTTAGTCTACTGAGATATCTGGCCGGCCCCTATTGTTATGTACAGATAACACATTTTCTTAATCATATTCATCTATTATCAGGTATACTTGCTGCTTCTAGCCATTAGCTATTATGAACTATCCTGCTATCAATTTGATACAGATGTATTGCTGTTGTATGATGTCTTTAATTCAGATACCTAGAAGGGGACTATCTGGGTCATACAGAATCTCTGATTTTATTAGTTTTTGATAAATCTCCTTAGTTATTTCCATACTACTTATACCCCCATCAACAGTGCAACAAGGATCTGCGTCTCCATAGCCATGCCTACATTTGTTATTCTTTGATATCTGGAAAATTGTCAGTCCTTCCAGTGTAAGAGAGAATCCTAGTGTTTTTTCATTTTGCACTTCTGTAAAGGCTAGAAATACTGAACATTTTTTCATATAATCATTTGCCCTTTTATTTTGCCTTATAAGTTATTATACTTTTGGTTTCTTAAGTAGAAGTCATGTGCTGGACAGAACAGAATACAAAAAAAAAAAAAAAAGATTAAATGCCTTATTAAGGATGCATACCTTCAGGTGTTGATACTAAATAACAAATTTATTTAATTTTAAAACTTTTTAGTATCTAATTATATATGAAGAATGCCTTCTGCTAACTTGAATGCTCACTGCCTAGCATAATGCACAACTGAACTTCATTAAAAAATCTATTATCAAAATATAAAGCAGGTATTTACTTATTACAATGGAAAAAATGTTTTACTAGTTCAAAGTCTTATTTCCCCAATACCTGAACATTTACAAGCAAAGCATGTCTTCCTAAACTAAGGAATGAATCACTGTATCAGCCTATGAGGATTTCTTATACTTAATTCATTCCAGGGACTGATCTTAATTAAGAAAAAAATATATTTCATAGGTTAAGGACATTTTGATTGTTCTACTTATACTTAACAAGGTAAATATCCATTTTGTAGAATAATTTCTAAGTAGTAAATGTCATTTATCCAATGGATGAAATAACATGAAAAGTTAGTACAATCCTGATCCACTCGGCACTTAAAAAACAATGTACTCACAGAGTCAGTAAGAAAAGAAGTTAAAATACTAAGATATTTTAAATTTGTTTGCAACTTCCAGTATAAACTCTGTTTTTATGCCCCAGTGTCATGCAAGTTATTGTGTCCATTGTTAGGGTTGGCCACCAAGGAGTAACTGAGCCTCAGGCCTTCTCTGCCTTAGACTGAGTACCACATGTTATCAACCAAGTAAGAGCAGATTAAGAACTAAGCAGTTATCCTCACTTTGATAATACCACTCATTGTAGTGTTTTCAGCTAATTACTCTGAAACCCCTGCAAGGTATCTGTAGAAGAGTCACCTCCCTTCTCCTTCTGGATACACAGGAAACACTGCATTTCTGGGAAATTCTTTGCAATGAGGTAGAAATAATATGAGCTTGGCTAGGGGAGAGTAGGAGGGGGATTTATTGATTTGCTTACTAGCTGCCTTTTGCAGGCTTGGTTGCACTCTTTGCAGCGCCCATGTGGGCAGAGGAAGCACAGAGCACCATGGCTTCCTGGTCAGAAGAAGGAAAAGGGAGTGGTGACAGGGGGCTCACCGCCAGGCAGCCACTGAGGAGTGCTTTTGCCTCGAACCCTGTGTGCAACCAAATGCACATTTCAAATACTGAGGTTTTAGTGTTTATTTCTACAATATTATAATCTAGTCTGCCCTGTGTCATGCTAAGAAAATCAAAATTGCAGCAATTTGCAATACTTGGCCAAATAAAAGCAGGAATTTTATGGTTAGAAGAAAAAACAGATATTAAAATTTATAATTATTTCACTGCAAAAGTAAGTGTTGTGACTTTTGTTACAAACTGTATATACTTTTGTGTATAGTAAGAAACTGTATGGGAGATAGCTCATTGGCATAACTGACTGCCTGGCCAGTGCAAATTTGTAAGCTTTATCCCTGTATAAACAAATAAATAAATACCAAACCCCCCTCTCT
The DNA here is from genome assembly GCA_004027165.1 of Ctenomys sociabilis. Lineage (NCBI taxonomy): Eukaryota > Metazoa > Chordata > Mammalia > Rodentia > Ctenomyidae > Ctenomys > Ctenomys sociabilis. The sequence continues at coordinate 6,960 of PVKA01005615.1, read as the reverse complement.
CCCTGCCCAGCTTGTGTGTTGGACCTTCTGCACCTGCCAGATTGTACTTCATCCAACACCCAGGCCTGGCATGTGTGTAGGACTTTCCAGGCTCACCAGATTCTCCTCCAACTGGCTTCCAGGCCCAGGCTGCCCGGTGTTGAACTCTGAAGCAGAACTCCCTGCAGAAAGGCAAGGGGCAAGATCCACCCAACTAATCCAAGAGCAGAACATCTTTCCAGAGGGGCACAGTGGGTCCAATTCCTCAGGCTACAGAAGGAAGAAGTGGAACACAGCAGCCAAACTTCAGCCAGGCCCACCTGGACAACTTTGAACTTGGTAGATCCAGACCCAGTAAGCTGAAACAATTTGCTAGACCCAGATCTATGAAAGTATCCTCTCTCCTTTTCTTTTGATTGAGAGAGGGGGCAACAGGTAACCGGGGTGAACTAATCTGCCTGAAAGACTACAGGTACAAAAGGTATGGTGATCAGATAGAATGAAGGGGAACTACTTAAAGTACAAATTCCCAATCTAATACCTGTTTAGGTATACAGTCATAATGTTTGTTCTTAGGGTCTAAAAGGCAAACCTGTTAGATACAAAAGACTGTTAACTGATAAATCTCACTACTCTTTATTAGTGATACTAATTCTAGTTATGTAAATAAAAACTGTAACTGCCTAAACCACATAATCTCTCTTGGATAAAAATATTGATACATACTAAGGTAATAACTGCACTAAAGCTCTACATCAAAGGTCAGAAGACAGTGCTATATAAAATGACAAAGAGAAGGAACAAAATATATTCTCAGGCCCCAAGCCCACACAGAACAAATGCAGGATACAATAGCATAGAAGATATAGGAAATCATAGACCTGAAATCTCTGAAATAATAGTGTTTGAAGTAAAGAAACAACTGCAGAAAGCTATAGAGGAACTATAATGAAAGAATTATTGAAAGCTTTTAAGGAAGACACTGATAAAAATAGATGAGAATGGAAAGATGATGGAATCCTTGAATGAGCAATATAGCAAAGAAATAGAATGCATAAAGTAAATTCAAAGGGAAATACAGGAAACTAAAAAATCATTCACAAGTTGGGAAGGCTGTGAAAGTGAACATAGAGTTTCAGAACTTGAACACAATATTGTAGCTAGTGAAAAGTTAAGAAAAGATCTCTTATAGACAACTACAATGCAAGAAAAAAAATTCATCACCTGCAAGATGATGCAAAGATGAACAATGTGAGATTAATAGACATTAATGAGAAAGGAGTCAATAAAATGATATAAAAAGAATATGGGAAGAAGTTATAGTAGAAAGCTTCCAAAATACAGGGAGACAATCTGACATTCAAGTAACTGAAGCAAATGGAACATCAAATAGCATCAACCCAATTAAAAATATATAATAATCACCACAACATATAATAATCAAGATCCTAGAAATACAGCACAAGAACAGAATACTAAAAGCCACTAGAGAAAAGAAACAGGTCACATTAAAAGGAAAAACCCATGAGAATAATGGCAGATTTCTCTTTACAAACCATCAAGTCAAGAAAAACATGGAGCAAAGTACTTCAAGTCCTCCAAGAAAACAAGTTCCACCCTGAACTGCTATACCCTCCAAAATTCTCTTCCAAATTTGATGGAGAAGAGCAATACTTCCACATCAAAGAACAACTAAAGAATTTCAAGACAACAAAGCCAACCATACACAGAATACTGAAAGATATTCTAGAGAGGGGCCAACATGGCCTCAACTCCATGAATGAGAATGGAAAAACCTCACTAAATATGGCAAACAAACACAGGAGAATAAGGGGCAGACAACAGCAAATAAATAACATGTCAAATAGCAAAGGCAATCCTGGGCAACAAAAGCAAGGTAAGAGGCATTATAATTCTTGCCTTCAAATTATACTGCAAAGCTTCTGTGATAAAATCAGTATAGTGTTGGCAAAACAATAGACTAGAGGATCAATGGAATAGAAAAAAGATGCAGATGCAACTGCAAACACACTCACCAGACTTATCTTCAACAAAGGGCCTAAACATGCTTATTGGAACAAAGATAGTCTGTTCAACAAATCATGCTGCAAAATCTGGCTCCCTACATGCTGAGAACTAAAACTTGACCAAGGTCTATCACCATGCATTAAATTAGAGTCAAAATGGATTGAAGATCTAAATATTAAAACAGCAACACTAAATCTCCAGGAAAAGAAATTAAGTGAATATCATAAAGATATAAGGGTAGGCAAACTGTTTATCAACAAAAATCAACGTGCAAGGGAAATACTTGAAAGAGTTAACAACTGGACCTTTGAAAAAGTTTTTATGTCAAGTGAAATTACCAACAGAGTGAAAACACATCCCACAAATTTTGAAACAAACTTAACTTATTTATAAGCACTCAGACAAAGGTCTTATATCAAGATTTAAAAAGAACTGAAAAACATTAGGGCCCCAAAATTAAAAGACAAAATGCAAAAATGGGCATCTGAGGTGAGTACACACTTCTAGGAAGAACAAATGCAAGAAACAAATAAACAAATGAAAAAATGCTTCATATCACTAGGAATTCATGAAATTCAAGCTAAAACAACACTGAGATACCATCTCACTCCAGAAAGAAAGGCTATCATAAAGAAATCAACCAAGAACAATGTTGGAGAAGCTGCAGGGAAAAAGAAACTCTTCTCTGCTGATCTTCAGAAGGTAGACTGGTGCAACCATTCTGGAAATCAGCATGTAGACTACTCAAAAAAAGTAGGACTGGAAATCCCATTCAATCCAGCCATCCTCCTTAAGGAATTTTCCCAAAAGAACTGCAAAAAATATGCCATAGTGATACATATGCACCTATGTTTATAGCAGCACAATTTGTGATAGCCAAATCTTAGAAACCAAATTTCTTGTCACTTAAGAAAAGGATGGAAAATATGTGTTTTGTTCAATGCAGTATTATTTAGCCATAAAGAAAAATAAGCTAAAAGCCTTCATGTATAAGTGGATGCAATTCAAAAATATACTCTTAAGTGAAATAGAGCAGACCCTCATGTGTAAATATCATATAGTCTCCTTAGTGTAAAAACAAGAATAATTAAATAATAATAATTAATAATTATTAATTAGTAATAATTGGATAATAATAAAAATAAGAAATAATAATTGAAATAATAGAACAGTTAAATGGAAAGTGAGAATTTGAGGTTTAAACAATGAGGAGAGATAAAGGAGAAAAGTTAAGAAAAACAATAGGGGCAAAACCATATGTTTATTTAAACAAGATGATTAAAGCAATGGTCCTAATAATTTCCATCATGTTTTTGAAAATAGCAGTTAATGGGTACAATTATCACCCTGACTAACTCTGTATACTGCTATCTGTGAACTAAACAACTACACTGAGGATCACATTGTGTAGTACTAAAACCATGCATAAAACACCAGTCATTTTGGTCATCTAAATGGAAACTGCATCTAATGTCATAACAATTATTATTATACTCACTTTAAAATACTTTTTTAAAGGTAATAGAAGAGAAAAATGAAGACATAGGATTGTCCTGCTACAATTTTGCATATGGTTTGATTTCTTTTTTTGTTTTGTTTTCATGCTGAATGAAATTTATTCAAGTGTTAGAAAAATTATCTACGTAAATGTAAAAACAACAGATTTTTCACTCTTTGGGTTTGTGGCAATTAATATTTTTTTATTAATTTTATTGAGAAATAAATAGCAATGAGAGTTTCAAAACTGATTAGTAGGGCAGTTTCGATAATTAATACATTGCATATTGCTGTCTTCATAGTGTTATTCATAGTAGAAGGTGCAGACATGTTATTCTGTCCAGATACTATTAGTGCAAATCTTTCTTCTCATTGAATTAAGAAAAAGTAGCTGTGTATCTATCCTATTTTTGTATATACAGATACAAAATGGTCTTTCATTTTTATTCCTTTTTTTGTTATTGTTTAGTTTTCTCACAGATGGGTTTCTGTGTAAAACTGTGTCATTGTTTTTTCCACATTCTATAGGGAGTTAAATTTTAGAATATCCATGGTTTCTGGAAAATAGCAGTTCGATGTTATGTCTTATGTTTGATATTCAGTCAGATGGTAATGTTAAGCTCAACTGCCTCTGTTACAGGGTAATAATATCATTGAGCTTCTCTTCTGGATGTTTAAGAATTGAGTTTTCAGACCAAAGATAAGAGAATTAGAGGAGCTACAAGGCTATGCCATATTTTGGCCCTAGTACTCGAAGGTCCATGAGGACTCAGAACATAAGAGAACCTACGCTTTGATATCCTATAACTCAATGTTGTCCAAAATTTTCTGATTAAGGAAATTGTGGGGCCACAGAGGAAAGTGACCAACGATGTATAATGTGCCTAGAGAAGAAATTTCTCTCAGGCTTTTACAGAGAGCAAACTGGTCAAGCAATGGCTGTAACTCATGCAGATGGCTGACACTGACAAAAGATTTACAATTTGCTCTAAATGGTTCCAGCCTAAATCCTGAGTGAATCTGACTAGAAACAAAAGTTATATTTTTTAGTTATATATGTCTTGCTTTAACTTGGTCTTAACCATCAAGCAGAAATATGTAACCGTGAGGTATAAAAAGTACTGCCATATTCATGTGCTGAGCTGTAAAAGGCTCAAGTCAACGACTTCGGACAATTTCCAGTTCTGCTGGTAACCCATTAGTGTTTTGGACTATTGGACTATATTGGGTTATTTTGCTGAACTTAGGTAGCTACAGTCTTTAGATTGGTTTCAAGTATGAAAAGTTCTTTTAAAGACTTTTCCAAACACATATTCTCTAATTGTGGTGGAACACTCATCTCTGAGAAAACAAAATGGAAAAGGGGATATGTTGGGAGCCTGGAAGCTAGGAAATTGATCAAATACATGAGGATGGTCTTGACCCAGTGCCTAAGGCAAACGAGACACCTCATTCCTGAGATGAACATCCTGTCTGGTTAAGGTTTGCTATCAGTTGCTAGGCAACCTAGTGTCATGTATTATTAACTTCACAAAGTGTAAATAAAAGATAGTTTAGTTGCAATAAACAGGGGAAGGAAAAAATATATATGTATTATGTATACAGAAGAGAGTTAGGATAGATATACAGCTACTTTCAGTTCACTGAGAGTAAAAGTTTGTGTTAATATTTTTAGAGAAGATATCATGTCTGCATCTTTTCCTCTGAATAACTACTATGAAGATAACAATATGCAATATATTAATTATGTAAACATTCTACTATCCTGTTTTGAAATTGTTTCATCACTATTTTATCTTTTTCTCATTAAAATGAATAAAATTATAAAAAGTAAAGTTAAACAAGGTTACATAAATTAAACATTGTAAAAATTAAAAAAATTAAAAAATTATCAAACTGTGAAAAGGCATGTTTAATAGTGAAATAGCAAGAATGTCTTACCATAACTGAAGTAAGACATTGTAGAAAATTGTCAACACTAGATTAAATAATATTTCATAACAATAAAACTATCCTTTGGCTAATGGAACCATAATGATACACATATTTGTACTATGACTATCTATTTATTTATTTAACTTGTTTATTTTTGTGGTATCAGAAATTGAACTTGGGACCTTGCACTTGCAAGATAGGTGCTTATGCCCCTGGTACTAATTAGAATCTCTCTCTTTTTCTCTTTCTTTTTCTCTCTCTATCTCTGTCTCTCTGTCTCACTTATTCTCTCTCTCACGCTCACTCTCTTTTTCTCTCAGTCTAATTTTAAATATTCATGGTGAAAAAATCCAAAAGTTAAACTAATTAGTAAGTGTTATCAGGGTTTTCTTGGGTAAGTGGCAGTGAAACTGTTAATTTTTTTCCTGACTGTTTTATGTAGGTTGTAATTTTCCTGCTGTATTCATTATTCTTGATTCAAAATATACACATTAGATGGAAGACACAGACAATTGATATTTCTTATCTATGTTATCCCAACATATCATGTGAATCAAGGGCTGATTCATAAGTCAAGTGGATCAGAAACACCTGCTTACATGAAGGCAGAGGTCATTAACAGCACTCTTGCAGAAGGTAGTGTTTTTCAATAAAGAAGTCATAATTTTTGTTCTGTCCCGACATCCTGTTAAAAGGCTCAAGATGTCTGTCATGAGTATGTTTTATTTTTGTGCCTTCATGGAACCAAAATTGATTGTTGTTAGTTTACTCTAGTCAATGTAAACTTTTTGTCAATTTTTGTCTCTATCAACTTAGATATTTAGAGACTTTTCATTTTCCACACTTTATGTCACGCAATAACCTGTCTGTAAACTCCAATAATGGTTTAATTTCTACATAAAATACTGTGAGAACTTTGGGACTGACAAACTGTCATGAGCGAAAGCTCAACAGCCAATCACGTAAAACTAGTACAAAGCTTGTTAATAATTTTCCATAGAAAATCAACATTTCTATTGTTACCTTTTATTAGGAAGTTTAAAATCACATATCTGCTATCCACGGGGTTTGATTACTATTACTAAGGAAATATGCACCATTTTTCTGAACAGATTTCAGGCAAAAACCAAAAATAAAAAATTTTATTAAGAAGTTTATTCTTTTTCTTATGTTAACATTCTGATAATTTAATGATATTCTTTTTAATAATTCACATTTATCTTTGTTTTTATTTCACTGTCTAAAATACTTTTTTCAAAACCTAAAAACCATCAATAAGTCTCAATTTTATCCTTTAACGATTCTCTATGGAGAATACTTATATCTACCTAGGTCTTAACCATCCAGCAGAAAAGCATAAATGTATAAAAATGAAGTATACATCGTGAGCCCATAATATTAAGCTGAGCTGTAAATGGATATGGTCGACAATTTCTTTGAATAACTCCCTATGGTTGCAGAATGCTGGACTGTGTTGGATTGTGGTGTCAAGTTCAAGAACCTAAGGTAGTTGAATGTCAA